>JAOEHI010016043.1:0-29923 GCA_025447815.1 Percopsis transmontana
CCCCCCCCCCCCCCCCCCCCCCCCCCCCCCCCCCCCCCCCCCCCCCCCCCCCCCCCCCCCCCCCCCCCCCCGGGCGCCCAGGCGGTGTGAGCAGGGAGGAAAATACAGAAAACAGTTTCCTAAGGTTGGCGGCGGTGGAGTGGATGGATTTTGTGTCGATAGAAGGTGGCTTTGGCTACTGAAACAGAGGAGGTGAATTCAGAGAGGAGGCAGTGGTAGGCTGTGAGATCCAAGTGCCGGTCAGATTTTCTCAGTTTTCTCTCAGCCGCTCTGAGCTTTGTCCTGCTAGCGTGTAGAGGTTCCGATATCCACGGAGTGGGGGGAGAAGATCGCACTGTTCTGGTAGTAAGTGGACAGAGGGTGTCAAGAAAAAATGTTAGAAAGAATATGAGAGTGGTGGTAGCCTGGTCTGGGGATAGGAGAGAGAATTGTTCAGTCGACGATAGTAGGGAGAGTACTGTGGAAGAGAAGGAGGAGGGAGAGAGAGATTTTAGGTTACGACGAGAGGCGACGCGGGTTGAAGTAGCAGGGGCTGAGAGAGGATTTAGGGGGAGCGAGGAGACGACGAAGTGAAGATCGGACACCGGTACATAAGGGTGTCAAATGAATGAATCCATCACATGGCGCACTGGTGGTGAGAGCGCGGATCCATCTCCACAACAGTTTTCCCACTTACTCTCACGAGTAAGTGGGCAAACTGTTGTGGAGATGGATCCGCGCTGTTGTGGAGATGGCAGGGCGTAGGCAGGGCGTGGTCACCACAAGTAAAATTGATAAGCAAAATTTTAAGGAATATTAGGGTGGGGTAAACAGAGTCACATGATCATGAAACTCAGTCGTCCAGATTGGCCAACAGGGGGCGCTACAGTCCTCAATTGAACATTGCAACATTAATGTGGTAACACGTCCTGTTAAGACTAGGTACAAAATAGTATTCCTCACAGAAATTCTTTCTCTTACTAAACCAAAGGGCCTAGTGATTAAGAGGTTATCCTCTTAATCACTAGGCCCTTTGGTCAGGTCGCTGCCTCGAAAAAGCATTCCCAAATTGAATAGGTTATCTCCAAAACTACAAGAGCTATACAGATAATCTAGGTACCAAAAGAAAGGTAACACTTGTGAGAACAATAGGGATGTTACTGGGTCAGAGTACATAAAGCTAGAACACAAAATAAATGGAAGAGTTCATTTCCGCCTGACAGTTTTCACACATGTTTAAAGGGCTTACGACTTCATTGTTTGAGAGAGGGGGAAGGGCGAACCAAGTTTCCTACTGTGGTTTGAGCCGAGTGGTACAACACCGTTTTGAATTTATAATTTTTGTATGTTTTAACAGTACCCTCTTTTGTACAACAAAGTATTAGGGCCACATTGTAGAAAAAAGTTTGAGAGAGATTTTGAGACTAATGCAATATTTCGAGAATAAAGTCGTAATTTAATTTAGGCTACATGTTATTTTAAAAAGGCAAATATCAGAAGAGCAGCCTGTCACCTGTGTTAAAATGACGGACGTGGAATGTCTTGTGACATTGTAGCCTACTTTATTAAGCTATAGGTTTAACCAACAACAAAATAATGAACGAAATCAGCACCACATCATCATAAGTATTCATAGGTTCTACTTTATAAGGAATGTGCAAAAAACTTTACGGCGGAATCCCTACTGCTGGCGGATGAACCAGAATCAGTCTGCAACCGTGACACTGAGGGAAACCGAGAACCATGCCAAAAATGCCAGCAGGTCACAGAGACCACGGCAAGCCAGCTTCTGGCTTAGGAGAAGACAAGTCCATGTGGTCATTGAGTCACTTTTTCCAGCATGTAGGAATTAAAATGCAACCGCTTCCAGTTGAGAACCGGTTCCAAATTTTCCGATCCATCGGAATCGTATGCCTCCAAAGTTATCAATTCCTCTTATCAATGCCGGCATGTTTTTCTGACAGTTACACATTGCAAAAACATTTGTGTCATGACGTCAAACATTGCGTCTAAGCTGCTGGAGAGTAACTTGCAACAAGGAGTCATGGCGGAGAGGAAGAGAAGGTCCAAATTGTGGCTTCATTTTACAAAGAAAGATGACAACAGTGCTACTTGTAATGTCTGTAAAATGATCATTTCAAGTAAAGCCTGTTGCACACTGTTCAGAATGTTTTTTTCTCCGCAGTGCTTTGTACATTGCCGGTCGCCTCGCACTCTCTTATGCATTTTCTTACGATATAGGTTGCACTGCATTGATCGTGCAGTATAAACATATTATGCATGTTTTAGGACAGTTAGCCTATGTAGAATCACTAATATATGAACATATGACAACAATTCAGGTGAGCAACAAAGTTATATGAATACAACATTTAACATTCATATCGATGAAATGGTGGGGCATGGGGCATGGCTAAAAACCAAGCAATAAGTTTTCTTTTAAATGATTTGTAATTTGATGATTTGTATTTCTGCTTTTAGAATTTTGGGTGCTTACCAGAAGTCACTGCGATCGACTAAAAATTATGAGAGACTTTGGGATTTTTGTTTTTGGTAACAAAAACAACAAAGGTAAGACAATTTGTTGTTCTTATGATAACAATGGAAGTTTGTTTAAGGAAGTTCTTTTACACCTCCCTAGGGAGGTGTTCCAGGCACGTCCAGCTGGGAGGAGGCCTCGGGGAAGACCCAGGACTAGGTGGAGGGACTATATCTCCAAGCTGGCCAGGGAACGCCTCGGGATCCCCCAGTCGGAGCTGGTTAATGTGGCTCGGGAAAGGGAAGTTTGGAGTCCCCTGCTGGAGCTGCTGCCACCACAACCCGATTTTGGATAAGCGGACGTCGATGAGTGATGAGAGTTATTTTACAGCTAGTTCAATAGGTGTCGTACTGGCATCTGTGGAGTCTCAGCTTTCAGATGACGTATTGTTTGTGTAGATAGCGTACGATTCCTGATCAATTTTCTGTGTGGAATCTGTGAAGAGAAGAGCTGCAGGTTTGACAGGTCGAGTGGCAGTAAGAAAGTCATTGGCAAAATGGGAAAAAGAGGCTTGCCTGGTCAATGAAGCACCGCCAGTGGACTACTAAGCGCTGGAAGAAGGTCCTATATGATATTTATTAACTTTTAGCGTGCGCTGTGCGCAAAGTGTGCGTAAAGGTTTACAATATGCTTATTTATTTGTTTAGGCTCGATAGCTTCACAGTTGAGACCCTTCTCGTTCCAATGGTGTGTCACTTGACTGTTTTCACATGATTAAATGGCTTACGACTTCATTGTTTGAGAGGGGGAAGGGCGACCCCCGTAACGGGTTCGCTCGGGATGAAGAGTTAATGCTATACAATTGGTCTTAACATCGCACGTCCTGCGATGTCACTATTGCGTATGCGCACATCGCGATGACGATGCTCAAATGATATATAGGGCGGCACGATATATCGTGCCGCCCTACTGTGCAGCCCTACTATCGTGCATATGTGTGGCCACACACTGCTCCAACATCATCCTAAAGTTTGCGGACGACGCCACCATCCTTGGTCTCATCTCCAACAATGAGATCGCCTATAGAGAGGAGGTTAGCAACCTAGCTACATGGTGCCAGGGCAACAACCTCTCTCTCAACGTCAGCAAAACTAAGGAGATGATCGTGGACTTCAGAAAGGATCAGAGGGGGGACCACGCCCCCATACACATTGATGGAGCTGAGTTCAAGTTCCTCGGTGTGTTCATCAAAGATGACCTCACTTGTTCCAGGTAAGCAGACTAAGTAATAAAAACTGCCCAAAAGCGCCTATACTTCCTGAGAAGACTCAAGAAGTTTGGCATGTCTGATAAAACACTCACCAACTTTTATAGATGCACCATTGAGGGCATCCTCTCAGGCTGCATCACAGTCTGGTATGTCGTAAGGCTCGTAAGGCTCTACAGAGGGTGGTGAAGTCAGCGAAGCGATGGCAGCGATGGCAATCCTGCCATCGCTGCCATCGCTTCCTGCCATCAGGATTGCTGCTAAATGTTTCTTGTATACTTACTATATTTTTATCATTGTTATAGTTATTGTTGGGCTCTAACTTTTTTATAAAATCTTTTTTCGGTGCATATGATAAATAAAATGACTGACTTTGAAGAATGTGCTAAAGCATTTTAGATTTGCACTGATTTTAATGCTGTATTGATTTAATTACTCTCATCACACCCATAGGTGAGAGTGGCTTCCCCTTAAGACCCTGGATACTGACACGTCTTACGCCCAACAACAGAGGCAGAACAACGCTATACCCAATCCCAGTGCAAAACTGGAAATGTTGTAGAGATCATTCAGGAGGAGTGCTGCAATACACACCTGAAAAACCATGTTAATCACCTCCGCCTTTATATTGCACAATATCTGCTTTATGTACCGCCTGCCACTCCGAAATATCCCAGATGGCCATGAGCCTGAGGAAGATGATGGCCAAGATGTATCTGCCCCTTGTAACTCTGGTAACCAAGTGAGGAATGACCCGATAAGGAGATTCAAGCTGACACCTGTTTGTGTGTCAGCTTGTTTGTTTAATTATTAGTTAGAACTGAAAACAAGATAAATCTAAAGTTAACATTATATAAATTTTTATTTATTTTATTTAATTTTTTTGCAATGAGCAGCTTCTCCTTCTCTACCTCTAGAAGCTGCACCTGGACATGTCTGAGCAGAGTAAATTCTCAGCAGTTGTCTCTGCAGCATTATCATTACCTCAGTGTTGGCTCTTTTGGCTGTTGTTGCATCCTGGATAAAAGCATCTGGCATCTGCTGTGTAACCCGTGTAATCTAAAACAGACACATATGCCATCTTCAGACTTTTTTTTCTTATTCTCCGCAATAATCCCAACATTATCGAGTCTACCCAACAGTAGTTTTTTTTCTATGCATTATTTCTTCAAGAATTACTTCAAGCTCCTGTCGGGATAAGTTTTTACTTTATTTTCAAAGTTCTTAAGCAATTAAATAAAGACATTTTAGTTTTAAATGATTACATTCACTCACTTTCATAAGAAATTCCCAAATGTTCCCTTGTGATTTTGCTTATATTTTATCTTAAGAAAATGTTTGTGAATCCGGGCCCATCAATCCGCAGCTGAACACAGTTAGCTGAACACAGTAGGTAAAGCGAACGCACCCAATGAGACAGTGATGTAATTTTGACAGGATCGTTTCACTACAAGAGAGAGCGCAGAAATCTATGAGCATATCTGAGTGTAGACAAACAGTTTTGAGAAGGAGCAGAGTACATTTGAATATGAGCAATGGCTATTTGAGAGCGAGAGCAGCAAATTGGAAAGCAAGCAAGGACTATTACTATAGAGAGGGGACAGGTTTTGAGAGAGAACATTACCCAATCTGAACGTGAAATGAATAAATACTGCTCTCAAATTGAAAATCAGTGCTCTTGATTAAAAATAGGATAATATCGCCATACTGGTGCTCCCCTGTATATTTATTTATGCGCACTTACGAGTTGCAGTTTCAGTTTCCATTTTCTGTCATAGGTAAAGGAAAAGGCCAGAAGATGTGAGGAAGAGTGAGGAAGATGTCCACATGGGAGGACTGTGCGAAACAGCAGGAACCAATGACTGTGGAGTTTAGTGTGCAGCTAGAGAAATGGCAGATTCTAGAAATAATTCAGAAGGTTACATTACAGCCATTTAATCAAACGGTTGCTTAAAGCAAGGATGATTAATGAATAGAGTCTGTAGAGTAGAATAGACTGTAATGGTAATCAACATTTCAGCATCGCTTAAGCGATCATTTTTACATGGTGGACTATGTTACTTTGCCTGCTGTTAAATGTGTTTATGGTGAAGTGTATACCATTTTTAAATTAAAACTGGGGTATTGATTTTGTTTAAAAGTATTTGACAAAATTAAGAGTGATTTAACATTACACACAAGTTATAAAGAAATTTCATTTATTTTTATACAGCTACGGAAAACATTGGTTAACATTGGAAATGCCTTTATTACGTCCTTCATTTTTATTTTATTTCTGACAGAAATTAGCATTTAAATACACAAATAACGTGTAAAGGCTATATAACTGGAAGCATGCAGTGGGCTTAAGTGTTCCACTGCTCTTTTACAGTCAAGAGATAGCAAAGCCTTAGCGGTGTCCTTCTCCAAAGAAGAACATGAAATGACAAAGCTTTAACCTTTAAAGGAGTACATAATAATTCCAGACATAAAATTTAACTATAGCTCACCAACTTAGTTTGCAGAGATATATATTTTTAATCAAGTAAAGTACAGTTCCATAACCAAACAAAAACCAATAGCTTTGTAACCCATGTAGGTGTGCAAACAATGTTGGCGTACGTGGGGGACAGTGCATAGGTAGACCCTGCCGTTAAAGGGTGAATACCAAACCACATCTCCTGGTGCTCCCCTGAGAACCAGACCAAAAAAAGTTATGTGCACCCCTGTTTATAATGCATTTCCATTGCACTCTAAAAACGCTTAAAAAATAGACTCGAGGAGCGAAAAAAAAAGTGTCAGCTCCACAAGCAGCATACACCTGGCATGCAGTGTGCAATGATTCATTGATTAACATGGGAGAGGATCCAAAGTGGATCAGCTCAGCTTGAAAATTCCATCCCCCCTGCGTGCACTGTAGACAAGCAGTGGACGGAATTTCGGTAGGTTACCTGCTTTCCTAGAGGTTAGTTATGCGTCAGTTGATGTACAGCCTAGACTGAAATTTCTTCTGGATGTTACCTCTATTTACCTACTGTATTTTCTTCTATAAAAGGTAGTTCTGACATAGCCTGGAGGTTGTTTTGTGTCATCATTATCTTGCTGTAGGATGAACCCCTGACCACTTATAGGTGTATGCCAGAGGCAGGATAGTCTAGTGGTCTAGGTGTTTGACTCCCAGCCGGAAGGTTGTGGGTTCAAGCCCCAGAGTTGGCCTACCTGTAAGCATCCTTGAGCAAGATGCCCAACCCCTATCTGCTCCATGTAATAGCAGCATGATTAAGGTTCCAGGTGCATTTTAGTTTTGTGTCAGCATACATTTGCTGAAAACAGGGGCTGGTACCACGGGGGACTTGCCCCCCCCCACCCTCACTGAAACGTGGTTCCTTCCCCCCACATTTTCTGAGCTAGTGCAACCAGGTGGAAATTTGTTTAGTTTTTGAAATATCACTAATTAATCCTGGCAAGTATTGAGAAATCATGTTCATACAAGCTAAGTTCTTAATACCCAATGTATTCACCCGAGTGTAGGCCTAACTGTACTTTCCCTTGAAGACGCCGTTGTATTTGGTTGTCGTCACTGCTACGTGACTCAGCCGGTGATTGCAAACTGAAGAGTGTGTATTATTAATTATCTACACATTATAAACATTAATTTAAGCTTGTAGAACGAGACACACATTATAATTGATGGTAACATATATTAATTTAGTACTGTGAACATGCAGTTTTGTCATAATGAAGCATTAAGTTATATGTGAGATGTGCTCCTTCATGCTTCCCTGTGGGGTTTTCTGCTGACAGAAAGTCAGTTGCAGTGTGTTGCTCCTTCGTCCATGGTGTGCTGTAAAGTTATTATGCATAGAGTAAGTATTGTAGGGAATCCTTGAAACTATATTGTAGTATTTAGCTATCTAGTTATGCAGAATTGCATGTGGCAATGTTGCTGTCTCGCCAATGGATGTCAGCTAAAGTTAGCCAATGATCATATAAAAATTGTCTCTATCTTAAAAATTATGATCCTAGACATTTACTAACGCTATCAATCATCCATAATGCTAGCCTGCTAGCTAATGATATCAAATGTTATTTTGCTAGCAACATTGCCACATTCAATTCTGCATAACATTTGCATCTTCATCTTTCGCATTGTCTGTCAACTGCTCGAATAGTCCAATAAGCAATTTGTTTCTTGTAATGAGAAAAAAAAGAATACTTTGGTTGTTTTGACCAAAGAGAATTCCAATGACAAAGCATAAATCTGAGGATTAGCCTCATACTGTTTTGTCTGCGTTTCTTTTTATCTTTGATACCGCAATGTAAGTACAGAGTCTAAATGATGAAAAAGTTTATAGTGTAAAAAAAGCCATATTAGGACTGAACTCAGTAAAGCCCTTTTATCCTTTCAGTCTCACATTCTCTCTTTTTTTCCTTTTGTTGTGCAACAAATATAACTGAAGTCTCTGCTGTTGCTGCCTGTTGTGCAAATATGTAAGTATTTTAAAATAAAGTCAAACATTGGTCATTATTATCGTCTTGGAAAATCACTTCTTAATCTTATCCTAAGTCATGTTAGGTAGTGTAGAAATGCAGGAAAATTGACTAGTTTTTCCCAACGGAGCACACTCAGACACCCACCACTAGTGTACCCCCCACATTTACAATGCTTGCTACGCCCGTGGCTGAAAGCTTTCCGTGCAACCTGCTTTAAATTAGAATGTGCCACTGGAGAAAAGACCGGCTCTGTAAGCTGTTTGTGTTGTTGTATTGCATTGCACTCAGCAGACAAGTTCACATTGTAAGCTAGCTTTAATAGGTTCTTCAGGTGGAAAATGGCTTGTTGGTTCACTATGTATACCTTCATCTAGAAAATGTTACAGTATACTGTACAGTTGTGCAGGGTTTAAAGTTAGGGCATTGTTGCCCCCAAGGCTTTAAAATCCTAATTAAACCATTTTGTTCAGCAGTTGCTACAGTTAATTGTGGCACATTATGTTATGGGCTTATAGAGTCCATTGTCTATGGATGAAATCTACGTCAGTTTGCTGAACTGAATAGAATGGAGGTGTTACTATACGTCTGGCATTACAGTAAGGCAACAGCAAGTACATAGCATTTGGTCTCAGGTTTGTGTCCTTGAAAGCAGTTACTCTGATGTAAAAGGGTGAGATAAAAGCTAGTGGTTTCATACTTTACACACACAGACATACACACACACTGCAGGGGCCCCTGTCAGTGCTTTGCAAGGTATTTCAGACCAACAAACAGCAGCTTCACCTTGGGCTAGCATTGATTGACAAGGTAATGATTTTGAAAAGGTGAGGGATCGTTAAACTTTATTCCACAGGTTTGAAGACTAGTCCAGCCTAAGATAAATACCCAGAGTGTGGAAAGTGCTGTTACAAACAAAGATGCTAATTTGTTACACCTTGTTGACTTTGACCTTTGAACACCATGAACAAATAGAGAGAAAGAGAAAAGGCTTTGCCACGTTCAAGGACATAGGACTTTTGTCGTTAGTCTTATCAAGACAGAATGTTAAACATTGAACATACAGTATTATTAAATACTGTATGTTGAATACCGGAACGAATACCCCCTCCACAACAAGTTGCAGTGTTTTTCTTCCTAACCTACACACGCACGTGTGCGCACACACACACACACGCACACGCACACACACACACACACACACACACACACACACACACACATATACCACCGCAGTCAATTCAATTAAACAAGATATAATTAAATTAAATGAGATGCCGTAGGTCATTACCATACATCACCAGCACCTCCGCATCGGATCATTACCATTTCCATTGCCAGTGTGCGTCCACATGTAGCCTTTGCTATGTGTATTTTTGCCACAGTATTTTTGGAGCGTCTCTGAGATCTCAATAAAAACAAAGTGCTGACCTTGGTTGGACACAAATGGATCACTAAGAGACAGGCCCTTCCATCACAGGGAAACGGAGCTCCCATCATCTCAGAATGCCGCTATTAAGTTTCATCGAGACTCATTACATGCTGATTCTATGCGATCCGCTGTGCACCGTGAAATCCCTACTTGCAAACACACAATACAGCAATGGGTATCTATTCACGCACACACTTCATATTGCTGTGGGTGGGTGGTGCTTCTCAAAATACTGATGAATTATTTTGAGGTTTGCAGTGGTTGCAGGAACAATGAATAAAAAGCTTTTGTCAAGATGTACGACCCCTCTCATTAAAAATGTCTTTAAATGCCTTCTGAGGTCTTGTCAGGAGTATGTTGCAAACACAATGTGCTCTCTTGTTGGCGTGTTGCCAAAATAATTACAGTCAAACACGATATAATGCACACAAAAAAAAAATTGCATAGAAGAATTATATGGCATTTACCCTTTGATTGATGCCCAAGCCATATTGCTTATTGGTCTATTTCAGGCTATAATAGCTCTGCAGCCCACAAGAATTAGAGGAGGACAAAAAGAGCAAGAGAGACAGACAAAGAGAGAGGCCAAGGGCAAGCAAGGCAGGATGGTGGGCAGACATGGCAACAAGCTTCGAGCCGGGCCCAGCAGTCGATGGCGGAGGGCGGTGAAACTTGATTACATACAGCCCACATCCCAGTCTGCTGATTATATTTCCCTAACTCTGCCCAGCCAGGCGTCAGACAAAGCTGTTGTGCTGAAAACGGACTCTGTATTCTCCAAATTAAACTGAAAGTCAATTTTTATCCCCCCTCCAACCCCATGTGTGTTGTCACCCATGTCACACATCTCTGAAGGAGAGACTTCTACAACAAGTACATTTGACAAAAATGTGACAGCGAGGAGATCTAGGCCCATGTTTATCATACATCTGAGATTCACTCCTAGGAATCGCACTAAAAGTTTGACTAGGAGTAAAAATATTCCTACCTCAGTCTAGGACATAAAGTTATGAAGCTTTCAGCGAGGAACAGGACTTCTCTTTTGAGACTAAATGCTGTCACAATTTTTTGACATTCTGAGTCGCAAAACGGGAATCTAATGAGGCCTTGTAACCAGTAAACAATCTACAATGTAGGCTATTACATTTTCCACAAACTTTTGTGTTGGAATATCTTGGGGAAAAAAAAGTATTGGCCACACCTTAGATCGACTTGTGCTGTGTGCCTCCACTTGCGCTTTGACCGGGAAACTAGGGCCTAGGGACTTTTACTATGTAAAAGTCTCATTGAGATTAAAATCTCTTTTAAGAGAGAGACCTGGCGAGAGGGCATCTAAAAATATCCACATACATCATTAAAACACAGGGCCCTAGTTTAATGGTCAAGGTGCAAGCGGAGGTGTGCGGCACAAGTCCACAGCGCAAGTCATTCTAAGGTGTGGCCAATACTTTTTTGGAGGATTTCTCCGGCTGTTTAAGGTTTGGACTTGAAGGACTGTTGATTATTTGTGTAAAAGAGTCACAGACAGAATTAAGTTTACATAGGTGTTGATATGGTACTGACAGAGAAAATAAACTTTCTGTCTCCCAATATAGCTAAATATAATTGTCATGCATTGATTCAGACCAATTGGCAACAACATCAAGCGTCATGTTTACACCCATAACCACTTCTATAATGCAGCCAAGTTGACACAGCTCTCTTATCTATTCACTTGAATGGATGAGAATCCAACAAGCAGGGCTTCAATATTGTGCGACAGCAGTTGTCCATCTGCCTGCCTGAAGAGATCACAATTAAGGCCCAGCACACCTCATCAATTGACTTCTTGAAGGCTGGACTGTCTGTCGCATCACAAAATTGGTTCATCTCTGGTATTATTCCTCTTGACTTCACACACAAGCTGTTTATCGGGGCAGCTTATCACCAGACGACGATGCCTTTATTATCACTTTTATCCATCCTCATTGCTAAAGGTAAATGCTCCATAACAGGCCCTGAATCTACAGTTGCTTTGCATCACTTAGTATGTTTTTATTTGAATGTTTGTAGCATGTAATCGGGGATACAGAGGTGATAGCTACTATCCTTTTGTATGTAACAAAAAAACGTTATGCTATATTAAACGTTATGCTATATTAAAAGCCAGGATGAAGGTTCGCCAGGAATCTGAATCGGATGAAGGCCTTGTTCACCTGAGGTGGTGCTATTGTTACGGGTACCGTACGTCTATGAGCGTAAACCCGTCTCACACCGCCACCTACTGTCGGGAGGCTGCTACAGCAGGCCAACCATTCACACTTTCAAGTCCTTTTACTTGTTTTACAACACATAACATCCTCTTCACATAAAGGAAATAAAATACAGATATCACTTTAGATGATCTTACAACATAAAATCAAATACAAATGTGATCACACTCTAATGGGCATCACACTATGACAACCATCTTCTCCATCACTGGTGTCACCATGTGAGCAGCTGTCCAGGCACGTAGTGACCCACCAAGCTAACCCCCCACTGCTTCCCTGCACTTATTCATCACAGCCTGCGGAGATTGTGAAGCAGAGAGCCAAGCTGTCCCACTAGTGAACTGCTATAATTGCTCCTTGCAACCCGACGATGCCTTCATTCCCCCAGAAGCTAGGCTGAGCTGCTCTTGCCTTTACATTGTGCTGTTACACCCACCTGACCCCAGTGGTCGATCACCCAGATCGCTCAAGTAATACGGCAGTCCTGCTGTAACAATCTCAATTGCACTGTGTGAGGTGTAAAGAGACCATACCTTTTAGCATCCAGAGCCCCAAACCAACACTATCTGCACACCACTTGTTGAGCAATTGTAATAGAAAGTATAGTCTTAAGAGGATTCTAACTCTTTTAGCAGTCCCAAAAAGTATCTTAATAATAAGCCTAAGGAATTATTGGCAGTTTCAGGAAACCATCTAAATTGCAGGCCAAAGGTTCTAAAGCTTTATTGGAGCTCAAGCAAAATCACCGGAGAAGAAGACAAGTTAGAATACAAGACAGGCATGTTATCCCACAGGCAGCCACATAAATCCACCTAGGGTAAGGTCCATGGATTATATCGGTAAGATAACTATTCATGAGGTGTCCCTCTTACTTGGGGATTTAAAAAAAAAAAACATGCCTTTGACCATGGGTTACAGTCGTTGCCTGGCCCAGGTAAAGGCTAATTAAAAGCTCTTTTTTTCATTTGATTTTGTGATTGGCTTTTACATTGGAGTCATTAGGAGACAGCCAATGCTCTCCCCCCCGCCAGCTCTGGCCACATGTCGCTCTGCCTTTATGAAGGCTTTCCGACTGCATCTCTGATAGATGAATCAAAAACCCTTTTTCCGTAATTTTCCAGAATGTCTTTCAGTTATGTTACATCCTCCCTCCATGCTCCTTTTTCATTCAGCTTTGGTTAATGACATATACTGTAATAGCATACCAGGTCACTTTGTCCTCTTGGCTGTCCATTTGGCCAACTACTAATTTCCTGTTGCAGTGGGTACGGCTTTGTTCCAGTGTTTGCTGTAGCAAGACTTCTATGGCCCCGCTGGGCTTGTTATAAGACCAGAAATGTTTCAAAATTAACAGATAAATTACCAAAGATTTATATGTAGTAATTTTTAGTGGTAAATAGGTAACTATAGTATCCTTTTTAAAAACGATTGAGTGAAATAATGCCAGTAAACTGCCAAATGTCTGTGATATTATAATTTGTAAATGCAACAGCATTATGTTCAACTAGCTGCATATGGAAGAAGAAATTAAGTCACATCATTTCCTCTCCAACTTATCCTTGTCTTCTATTAGTCAATTCTATTTTTATGTCAGTCCTAGAGCTACTATTAGTTTCCCTATGTAAAGCTATCTCCTTTCTTGTTGAGATAATGTTGCCTTTGGATGTTGTATTTGTATTATCCTCCTAAAATGGTTATGGGAATGCGCAGAAATACCACAAAGCCTCAATGCAACCCTATTAGACCCCTGTTATAAGCCACATTATACAAAATACTCACCAAAGTAAACATATCATTAAAAGTAGTTTACAATTTGACCTCAAATAATAAAACACAGAAGCCTTGCTGCTGTCAAACGTATTAGCATATCCTCCTCATATGAATTTCGTTAGTTTCATAGCTCTAACCCTGTCGTAAGTGAAATTTGTACAAGCTTACCAAACAGTCAGATGTTTGCAAAGATTAGTGCTTTCACGATCCACTTAGAGAATGCCTTTTTGGCAGACTGCAGGTAAGTGTGTGAGCCAGTCCGCAGGCTTCATTCTCAAAAAGGATCTGTCAGAGGAGGAATACAGATGCTATTACATGTCTACTTGACAGAGCACTTAAAACGGCTTTCATCTCACTCCTTCCTCTAGAATAGGAAATAAAAAAAAAACAATTACAGCTACTTTGTAATGTAAATATGATGATCATCCTTACGTTAGCACTGTTCAGATGTGTAAAAAGGTTAAAAAAAATTACAGTATGCATTTAAGAGGGTTTCTCTCAAAGATCTATCTCTGGGGTAACAGTTTCTTCACTGCACATTGTGGATAATTAGCTGCAGTGAATGGCAGCCACCTTGACACCTCTTCCAGACTGGGAGGTTACTAATGAGAGGAGCGCCACATTTTCACCCCGAATACATTAGCATCCTATATGAGAGCCTCCCCCAACCCCTGCCCCCCGTGTCAACCGTCCACCGCTGACCGGCCCTCAGGAAACCACTTCTCCCGTATCTCTGATTCGTTATCATTAAATGTGGCGTCTCAGATCTGTGGATCTGCTTTGACCGTGTTCAGCCCGGACGAAGGCGGTCGCAGAGATGTTAGCGAGGTTGCTCGCTGCCTGGGGCCTCTGCGCTGGGCCTCGCTTGATGCCGACTATGGCTACAAAGAGGAGGAAATGACTAAGGCCTGCTGTGGTGTCCCCTCCCCCACACCCCCCACCCCCCACCCCAGTGTGCTACTAGTTAGAATCGAATACATCTTACTATGGACTGCGGTTACATGTGAGGATCATATACAAACACGATTGGTACATTTAGCAACTGATACTTTAGCTTATTCACTAAATGAAGGAGTTAAAAAGGGGCAACACTTATCCTTGAGTTTTGAATTTAGCTCAATTGGTGTGATCCTATTGAATAGCCAAAAGCGTAGCGCCTCAGTTGGTTGACGTTTCAGGTGTATGAGTTGGAATGTGATTCTGTATGATTATAAGCTTGGTTTCAATGTTGTAATGACATCTGCAGTGGGCTTTTTATAGTTTACAGCCTTTGCACAGCATCTCTCTGCAATCCATTGCCTGAATTTGTTAATACCTGCCCCGGGCTTATGACCAACACAAAAAATGATCTGAATAGGTTTTTAATTATACTGAGTAATATTGGATGAAAAGGGCCACGGCGCTTGATCATTACATTTGACTGATTGGTGAAGTCTGATAAAAATGTGTTACTTTGGTTTTCACAAACTTTGCTTTCATTGATGTCGCCAATTCATTGTAAACAATGCCTTGACTGACAGTCACACATTCAAGTTGACAGCCAGTCACATTCTGGAGGTGACAAAGCGTGTAATTTTTAATTCTGTCAGGCAAACACACGATGGGCTAGAATAACTAACACAGCTCATGTATATTAGCCAATGATGCCTATAAGATGGCCATTGGGTGATTTGAGTGTTGGCATCATGACTTGTCTTGCGCAGCACGTTCCAAGTCATAGATCATTTGCAGCTAGCAAACACAGCAGGGCCAGCAACAAAATAAAGCTGGGGCCTTTTAACCATAGTTGGCTGAAGGGCTGTCATTTTATCTTAATGTAACTTGACACACTCCTTAGCATGCTGCTAAATATTTAAAATGCTAAAAATGCAAAACAGAGGTCCCTCCGCCATACATATTCCACTATAGGGATTTTTGGCCAAACTTACTTTTAACACATGGTAACACTGATCTAACACACCACTACCTTTTTAATAGCTTCTTTCCCTTCTTGGATTTAACTGAGGGCGCTCTAGGACAAGAAGAGTGAGAAAATAATTTGAATAAGGAAATTAAGCTATTATTCAAAAGCAAGCCAAGGCTTTGGTTATCAAATATTTATTCTCCTTACTTATATATCCAGCACGTTGTTTAAATAGCAAATACACTTGCGCCTATCTGAGCGCCCGTGGGCGTGTTGGTCTTAAAATGAGGTGTGGTCAGACGCATTGCTATCTTGAGGCAGCGCAAAACGATTGCGCGGTTGACCAACAAAAACCTGGCCTAAAGTATTTCACTGTCATTTTAAGTGTGCATTATAAATATAGTAATATGCGCCTACATAGGCGGGTGCACAAAGTGCGTTTACAATCCGCTTGTTACGCACAAACATGCAAAAGATTAAAAAAAGATTACAATGTGAAAGATTATGATTGTGTACATCAAGATATTTTATCCTGCTGGAATCCGGCTGCTGCCGTAGATCCGTTTCCTCTGCAGAGAAACCTTCTTTCTTACTACTAAAATATGCCATTAAAATAGCAATCCGCCACGGTGCAAGTGCACCTAGCTTTTATTAAAGCGAATGGGTGATGACACTGATTGGTTTATTGCAATCAAGAGACTAAGTACAACCCTTTTGAAACATGCACCTTGCGCTGCGACCATTTTTTCCGCCGTTAAACTAGCAAAGGGGGATTTGAACACGCCCTAAATGCACTTGTGCCATGCGCTTTAGACGGTACACTTAGACCGTTAAAATAGGGCCCCTTGTGTTATAAACACAGTAATAAGAAAGTCTGCACCTTGCACCTTTCATCTGAACCCTATCAGTAGAGCATTCATGCCAAGAGATCTATAGAGCAGAAGCTCTGACCCGTGCACTGATGTTGTTTATACAGTAGTGGATAGGTCAGGTACAGCCTAGGTTCTCATAGCTTGATCACATGGGTTATAAGACGAGGAAGCTTCTAGATGTAATTCCAGTGAGCTCAGCTCCCTGCCACCGTGGCTGCAAAGCCACTTAACTTCAAGAGAGACAGTGCTCGCTCCCTCCAGACTGCGTACCTGTCACCTGAAGCACCATCAAACCGCCTGTGACAAACTGATGTGAAAGGCGTCTGAAAACTGACTTGCAGCCAGACAGCCATGTCATCCTAGCATGGCACCCAGGAGTCAACAGGATTACACCCTTAAAGTCACAAACAATGTCACACTCTGTATGATGTTTGCATGATAATGCTATATTGTGACAACTATTTGTTTATGTCTTTATAGCAGTGGGTTATGCAACAGCCGTGACATTGTTGAATTAAAGGTCATGCAATGTGTAATTATGCTCAACAAGCATGCACTTAATGAACCTCTTAACATAAATTTCTCACCTGATATAAAGACAGGTAAATGGGTAAACATGATTAGAATGTTCACAACACTTTCTAATTAAGGCCAATAATAATTGTATGTTTATAATGCTACAATATTATTATAAAAGCCCTGTATAAACGCCTTATAGGCTATTCACACATATTAATTGCTAGGCAATGTTGGAGCTTAATTGTTTAGGTGCTGAAAAGAGAGTCTACTTTGCTGTGAGAGTATTTAGACTTTGGACCTTCTGTCTTCAGTTGAGAAAAGCACATGTTTCAAACACCAACCTCTGCAGCCAGGTTTCTAACTTTTCTGCCTAGGTTTGTAACTGTCTGACTTCTGTATTCAGTTCAGACTCTTTGTCTAATAAATATAGTTTTAAATTGAATTTGTTGTAAGAACCAATCCTACACAGCTGTTCTTAAGTAGAAGTTTAAGTATTATGGTATATAGTTTTTCACTAGTGGTTTTGACTTGTCCCATGAGTCGTTAAAAAGTGCACGTTTGCCATAAATTAACCCCTCATTCACGGAAGGTGCTAGAAGTGAGTGCTGATGAATGTCAATGCTAAGACTTAACATTAAGTCGAGGGTTCAACAACAGATAAGTTCAGCTTAAAATCGTTTTTTTGGACAATGGTGAAATTTAGCTATACTGAAACTTCAGTACCGAAACAGAACAGTCAGTAAAACTGCTTGTTTAACCACCTGCTGGTTAAAGGATTGAATTCTCCACCACCGCTTAACTAATCAAAATTGCACCCGGCCCCAGGAACCCATCTCGTCATTGTTCGTCATCGTTTGTGTTTTTACACTTCCACCACCACCCCATTTCCACCAGTACAAGAATTCTCCACATCTGTAGATTAATATCACCTCCAGTGTCGGGACTCCAAGGGGGGATTCATCTGGCCTTATTCAATAATTAAGCCCCCATAAAATGTTGTGAGTCCTAACGCCAAAACACTGTTTAAAAAATTATGAATTATTTAAAAAACTAAAGTCTCTGCTGATTTATCTAAGGTTTTCAAGGTAAAAGCTTTTCAGCTGTCAGATTTACGAATTGTTCAGTTGGAGAAACACATTGTAGGGTTTGCGCTTTATAGAGGCTTGACAACAGGAAAAAAATCTAAAATTACACTGGCCTTTTTCTTTAAAACATGAAACCTGTGCTATGTTTCAAGTTTCAAGTTTATTGGTCAAGTAAAATGGCAGATCTAAATTTTCTTTCCCAGTAGCAGCTGGCATACCTTATAAGAAATAACATTTACAGAGATATAAAAGTAAGTAAGTAAGTAATATATAAAAATACAAAACAAGTAATAACAATCAAATAGAATAAAAATACACTATAAACAATAAATAATAAATAAAGTAAAGGTTATAGGGGTATGGGTATGGTGTGTGTGGGGTAACTAAGCCTTACCATATTGCACAGGCTGCTATTGGTCCAAAGGGATGTTTGACGTTTTAATACATGTCTCAGTGAAGGACTTGATAAACACCAGGAGCTTTTACAGATTGTGGTTTCACAGACTTTGTGTTAATAGGTCATAAAGGAAGAAGAAGAAAACCACGTCTTAATGGGGTTGTCTAAGAGCTTCCCTGGGATTTGACTGACAAAAGTACTGCCATTAGAAGAGGTATCTCCAGAGATGTGATTAGAAATCCAATTTTCTACAGAACAAAAGATTGTACAGAAGACCAAATCTAATTTTTGTATGGGAGTCTTACAATAGTAATGCATTTATATTTAAGTATGCTGATCAAACAAATTAAATGCGCAAATTAAGCATAGACATCTACAGTAACTATGTATGGCTGCTTATTGGAGGTGATTAGAGGTTAATTAATTCTGATAGTGCATGTCTTACTATGTCAAATGAAGTGATAAAGAATATGTTATATAAATGTTACGTTGATGTTTCAGAAGCACTATTTTCATTGTGGAACTACTGTATGTGTTTATATACTCTCCACCTTATGGAGGAGGAGAATCAGGTCTGACAGTTAATTTGCACACTCAACGGAACACTTCAAGGGAAGAAAAAAACGTTGTCACTGTTCTGCGAAGTTCTAGATTAATTGCTATGAATATTAAAAAGACAGATGTAAACAGCAGAGGTCATTGCAGTGATTTTTTTTATTTATTTTTTTGCCGTATCAACATATAGTGCCAGCTGGCTAACGCTAGTGGATCCAATAATTAGGAAAACCTGCTGAAATGAAGACGTTATTGGGATGGATGCCGTGGTCCTGAACGATCCACCCCCGCCTCCCCCTGTCCAGGACACCGTTCATGCAAATTCAGTACTTTATGGAGAGAATGAAGAAGTAATACAGTTAGGGTCAGTCATCAATATAAAGCCTTTCCATTATTTTCACCAATAACATTGTAATTAGATGCATCATGTGGCACTACTCTGCCCTTGTTTTGTTATAACACATGACAGAGGAAAATTGAGACTAAAGGAACTAGAAATCAGTAGCCTCACTTGAGTAACGTTGTTGGGGTCTTCATATGCACACAATTTATTTTCACTTCTTGACCATATATTTCCCATGACTGTTTTTGTATTTTGAATGCTTATTAGCATTCGAGGACTGTTTGTGACTAAAGTTTAAATGGGTATCCAAGATGTTCCATTATTTCATAAATATTAAGGCAAAAATTAGATAACTCTGTGTGGTTGAGAAATACACAAAGAAAACAGTCCAATAAATACAATATTTATAATTTTTTAACATCAGAATTATAAAATAATACCTTAAATCTGTTTAGGTAGTGTGGAGGTGTGGGCATGGTTTAGTGCGGTCTGTGAGAAAGAGAGAGGATGCGTTCAGTAGACTGAACGTTTGCTACATTCAGAACTTTTTTACTGAGCGACACGTTTTTTCAAACGTTTGCAACGTTTTTGAACTAGTTTCAAAGGCGTTTGCTGCGTTTAATGGGTGTGGCAAGTGTTGCTCAGTGACGTGTATTAAACGTGAAGCCGCATATTTGGAACGTGTTAGGGTGTTTTATACATATTTGTATTTGTCATCATCACTATTAAATAATAGTAACAAATGAATAACGGCTCATTCTGAAATTAAATGCACGACATTTCAAATCTGAATATGTTGACACAACCATTGTGGACATATCCTTCTTAGCATTTGGAACAGGTTTAGTGTGCTACAGCACAGACAGTGGTGGTTGTATTGACCATAATCTTGTGCATTTGTACAGCTGAAACACAACAACCTTGGGGCAGGGTAGTCTAGTGATCTAGGTGTTGGTCTCCCAGCGGGAAGGTCGTGGGTTCAAGCTCTGAATTTGGCATACCTGAAAGCATCCTTGAGCAAGATGCCTAACCTTCAGCGTGTAATTGTAAGTCACTATGTGAAGTGAAGCACAAACAATGGCTTTGTTTTTGTTAGCCATGTGAGTAGTTCAAACCCACATCCCAGCTCCTCCCTGTTTTGTAAGATGCCGTTCACGTTCACTGAACATAAAGTAAACGCTACACCGTTCTGAACGCAGCCAGAGTGAGTTGCGAGTGTGGTTCATGGGACTCCCGGGATTGGGAGCAGGTGTGGGGAATTTACTGATCACCTGTCTCTCTATACGAGCAGACGTGGAGTGCAGAGCGGGGGTTGGAACACGAACACGGAAGCACAACAAACCTTTCGCCACTCTGGGTGTATGAGCTTGGTCCTTGCTACAGGTAGACTTCTAGTGTGGATTTAGGTCCACAGTGAATTACAGTGAACTGCTTAGAACAGAATAAAGCTTTGTGTCTATTATAAAATGGATCGTGGATCGTGGATAGGAGCATCTCATTCCCAGTGAAGGTTGGTGGAGATAATGGGATATTTATCAACATCACAGGTAAAGAGAAACCTATGAAATGACTGTCACTTTGAGACATGCAGACAGGCTTCCTGGTAGAGTAGTCCTATGTGTTCCATCACCAGAGAGACCTCAGTGTTACTTATGACGCCTGCTATGAGATAAAGAGGATGTGGGTTATCTCAGTGTGGATAACCCACATCCTCTTTATCTCATAGCAGGACTCTCCAAGACGCCAACATGAGTCAACATGGTTGATGCACAGACTGTTTCATGTCTTCATGGCTATACACATATACACCAACCACAGACCCACACCCTCTCTCTCTCTCTCTCTCTCTCTCTCTCTTTTTCTTTTTCTTCCCTTCCTTCCTGGCGAGCCTAATAATGCTGAATGTGTGAGAAAATGCCAGAAAGCATCTGCTTGTTTGCCAGGGGATTATGTTTTGAAGGGAGACCACAAAAGGGTCAAATCTATTATTCACAAGCACACAATAGAGAAGCATAGCCATGTCACCAGCAAAAGTCTCGCAGAGAAATCAATACCGTGCTCATGCGGCTCCCTTCAGGGAACATCTCTTTTCATCCCCCACTAATACACTCTTCCAGACACATGGATGGTCTGTGTCCTCTTAAGCCTTTGTTTTCTTAGCTCCGCTCGATTTGGATGCAGTCCCAGTCTGCTAATATTTTTTAAGTCATATATTATTATTATTATTATTATTATTATTATTATTATTATTATTATCAGAGCTGTTTTCCACTCGGGTCACTGTGCCACAAGCTACAAATAGCACTGGAGTAGGAAGTAAGGTGAGAAGAGGGTAGATCGATAAATAAAATCAGCATCAGAAGACCAGGTGTCCAGACATAGTGGTAGTTGGTAATTGAACTGTACTACAGTATATTGTATAAGGCCTCTTTAGGAAGATTTAATACAATTTCATTTCCACTGGGCTGGTAAAGCCCATCAAGCCCCCAGGGGTGGGAGGCGAGGCCTGCTTCCTGCATGGTATAGTGGTCAACACTGGTAATGCAGCAGAAGGCTGGATTTTGCAAAAGGCCTATTCTCCATAGATGGCCCATAGAAAACATGCAACCTCTATAACCAATACGAATATTCCTTGAACTGTTGCAGTTCAAAAACTTTATTTATGATATGAGTTACATTTTTCACCTGGAAAGCTCATCTTTTTGCATGATGTCATCACAGGGCACGAGCATGGAAACATGAATGCCTGATAGAAACAGAATACACTAATGCACAAGTTTTTAGCTGGCTCCGTGAAAGTCGTATGCGCTGGGTGAGCAGTTTTTATTTAAATGAATGGTGGCCCTTTTGACATGCCATATCCAGTTCTTTGATTAGGATAAAGAGTTGATTATTTAAATAGTTGGCAAGCGGCAGTGGTCAGATCAGGGCTGACAGCCAGTTAGCCCTTCTAGGACTAGAATTATCCACATGGCAGCTTGGTGATTTGGCCCCTACTGGCGTGTACTTGAGGAGAAGCTTAGCCACCACTTCCATAGACAGGCTTGTCCAGGACTAAACCTGGGCAGCATGCATTTGTACGGGCAGAAGATCAGCCGAAGCTCTCCAAGATGAGACAAGTGCTACGAACACAGGGAGTCCATAGGCCCTGAAGCCCCCGCTGGCTGGAACACCACATGCAGACTGGCAAGAAAGTGGAAGGAACAGGATGCAGTTGAGCAGGAAAGTCACATCTGTGTCAGAGGAAACCACGTTCAGCCAATGAGATGCAGATGGACAGCAAAGCAGCTTTCCAGCAATTCCCTGCGACAAGGCCTAAGGCGAAAACATCCATTGACGGGTTAGCAGAAGGTGTGAGCAGCGCTGGATGGAATGTACTCCATTGGGGATTTGTTGCCAATTCAGAAGCAGAACATTTCCCATATCTACAGCGTGTGCATATTTGATTGTGTTGCAGTGGGTTAACTGAAGTCTGATATGCCAAGATATCAGTATGTCATCAAATTTTGATTGTTGTTCCTAGGCATGGAACATAAAATAAATAAATAAATCATGGAACAAAGAACATGTTGAAGACCTGATATTTAATTTTTATTTATTTGATATTTAATATTTTTTAATTCCTCAGATTGCACAGATCTATACTGACAGTAAAGGGAGAAAGGTAAATGAAATGTATCTTTATTTTGTTTTATTACCGAAGGGCAAGATTACTCTGACTTTAATAAGCGAAGCATCTCCAATGCAAGGGCTTTCAATAATGATGATTATGTGGTAGTTTTATTTCAAATACAGCACTAGAAGTCATCATTCAGCCCTTCAAGGACTCAGCTAACACAGCCCCTGTAACTCATTCAACTCATTCACAGATAGGGCAGTCAAATAAATATTATGCCAATTATTACATACATTATTACAGAAATCGGAATTTGCTTTGAACGCCTACTGCAGACCTAGTTTTGTTTTTGAACAACCAAAACATTGCAATAGAGCTGTCATTTTATTTATTTTATTCATTTATTTCCTGGCCAACTGTTGCCGTGTTGATGTCAAACAGCTTCTCATTAAATACTCATTATATGGAAAGATTAAACGTTGATCTCTACAGCATTTCAATTAGCATTAGTAAAGTTGTTTGTCTACGTAGGCAAAAATAATAATACATAATAATAAAAAATAATAAAAATTATTAATTTGTTGTTTCTTTGTTGTAACAGCCATTATTTTTAAAACTAATGCCCTATACACATTTTGGAAACATTTGTAGTTATATTATTTTTGCCTGCGACTTAATTTTGCTTATAAAAGCTTTATCAATATACTGTATGTCCTCTAGTGTTCACAAATTTGGCATAATGGTACGACACAGCGTACATTTTTATGAACCATGTATTGCCATAATAGTTGCTTGATGCTTATAATACAAAGGCTATATATTATAAGTCTTAATTCAATTTTAATATGCAATCCAGTCTGTTTTGGACATCAGATTTGAACCCCTACCTGGACAGATTTATATAATTTCTTTGTCTGCACTGCATATTTCATATCAAATTAAATAAATAATACATTGCTTAGCACAGCAGATTTCTCCTTCAGTCCGTGTCCTTCACAGATATTACTCTTCTCGCTGTTTGCAGCCCCCTGGATCCATTGTGCTTGTCGCATCACACTCCTAGTAGCCTGAAGACTGTGAAGATAATAGATGTGGAATAACTCATATGGGGATAAAGTAGAGTTTAGGTTCAACACATCCTGCGGCGGTCTCCCAGAGCTTCTCGGGTCATGCAGCTGGAGAGAAAGATATACCCCGTTAGCCGCAGTCTGCCTGTTCAGCTTTCCCTTTTCCCTTGTTTTTATTATTCTCTCTACAGTTCTCTACTTGTCAAATCCTCCTGTATTGTATTTACCGCACATTATTTTCGTCATGACTCTCAGGACAGGTAGCTCATTCATTTACTTAGTTAGTTTATTTCACATTTCTATGTTTGCTTTTGCATTCCAAGAAAAATAATGCTCTCAGTTTCTTAAACGATAGACGAGGTTCTGTTTAATGATCAGGACAACTAACCGAGTCATTTTAACTGTGCTTGTGGCATGCTAACAGAAAAGCTCTTATAATTGTTGTGTTTTCGTTTGTTACTACAACAATGTCTCGCACATGCTTTGCTGGAATGAGTGCGTTCCCATTGTCGCAAAACCAATCATCTGTAAGCAATAGATCATAAAAACCAATATGAATAGAGCTCCCTTGTTATTGAGTCATAAATTAAATACTCATTTCCTCGGACGGATTTCATCGATGCTATAAGTGGAATCTTGTATGCAATGCATCACATACTTGACAAACCCAGTAAATCAATATATGGCAGTCTTCCTCATATTGATAGAACAAGATAATTTATTAATCTGGGTTCTAGGCTCTGTGTTTGTCCCCACCAAGTTTATCCACCAAGATAAAGGTGGATTAAGTATCCACGTCCTAAAAATTGAGACTGCATTCATAATGCTGTTCTTGGTTCTTCTCATTACGTGTTTTCATAAATTTACTATATATATATATATATTTATATGTTTATGGGGTAACGTTTCTGTAAAATGATTGAAAGTTGATAACCAACCACTGAGGGTTTCGTTTACTTTGCACAAGTGGTTTGAGAACTGTAGCGGGAGATCATGATTTACTTTGCTTCTTCCAATGATTTAATTTGTGTGCTACTAAGTTATTTCCTAATGTCAATACTGTTTGCCCATCAAATGCAAGTCAGTTACAGTGTGTTATTAATGTCACTTAAATGACTACGCGCTGCAAACACGCAACTGCATGCGCGTCATATAGCAGTAGCAGCAACGCATTTCAGAACCACGGACAGCGCACAAATCCACTGCATTCACTTCTGCACATGAAAGAAGAGACTCCGATATTGTGTTTGTTGCATCTTCCTCTAGATGTATTTATGGCCGTGTAGTAATAACTCTGATACTGAGGCTAGGCTGGGTTGTAGTAGCACAAACCTACACCATGAGCAAAACAGATACTATTTCAGGTTAGCTCTACAGAAGTTATTTAAAAACAAGTGTATTTTGTGATATTAAATTGGGTACATAATTGATATGTTCTTTATAGATGTAGGACTATAGTTCTGTATAATTACGTTTGTCATTATTTAAATAGGAAAATGTAATGGAAGCAAATGCTGATGTGTTAGAAAGGAAGGAAAACAGCCTGCCACTGCACATTTAATGTGTGGTCAACATCCGTTGTATCTCCTTCTTCCTGTGCCAAGCTTGTTGTATGAGAAGTGGATTAATTATGGTCTGCACCGTAGCAAGCGATTGGCTCTTGCCCCCCTTCTCCCCTGCTCCACTGCACTGCCCATTGCCCTGGCAATGCTTTACTGTTATTGATAAAGATAATAAGGAAATCATAGGTCATGCATGGGATGGATTAGCCCAGAAATCCCCCTAGGTGTGAAACAACAGTGGCAGCCTGACCACTTAAGCAGCTCTGAGCAGCTCTGAGTAAAAAGGTTCGACTGAACTTCTTGGAAGTGGGCATAACACTGTTATTTAATTATGTTATCCTCTGTTTGTTTTCATTTTGTTTTGTTTTGCCTTCATGACAGTTGAAGAGTTTACAGAGTCTCAGTTGAGAAATCAATGGCCCCTCCTAACTGTCTCCCACCTAGTCGAAGTGTTGTGCTTTTGTTTTGAGATGTAAACAGCAGGAAGACGTTTAATTAGAGCACATGATTAGACACCTGTGTTGTTTAAGCTGTGCTACATTTGGTGCATTCATCCAGCTGTAACGGATAATGTAATATGCGTCATTGTAAAGCTATCACGGAACATTCATTAGAAGTCTCTGTGCATGAATCACAGCTGCCTTTTCAACAGTTTACCTTAAATTGAATTTACTTGTTCATTACCGGAACAGTCTACAGCTGTCAATCCTATAGGCTAGTGTAGAGCACTGGTTCTCAACTGGTCAAACTTCAGGACCCACATTTGTGACCGCTTTGTCATTAAGTCACGACCCAAAAAACAATTACAATTTATTTTACGAAACAATTTGTGCAGTAATCCATAATGTCTATATGCACTGTTCAAAACACCTACGCACCTCATCGGATGTTCGATAACCTTATAATAATAAAAGTTCGACTTTTTGCGCCGAAGCCTGTGTCCACTGCCCACTCCACACCAGCTCGCGACCCACTTTTGGGTCAGGACCCACCAGTTGAGAAACACTGGTGTAGAGTCGATGAATAAATGTATTTTTGGTCGGATAACACGATTAAGGTGTGTTGGCATTTGAATTATCAACATTTTCAACAGTTTTCAAGCACGGCTACATTTCTCTTGTCCTCTCCCCTCTCGCTGGAATTTTCTTGGAATACCTATATAGTATCTGAAGCTGCCTGCTGGAAGTTCAGCTGCCAGATGAGGGAAATGTGAAATGTGTGTGGCGGGGGCAGCAGGGTAACAGGTGTCGTCTGGCCTGGCAGGGAGACCCTGGGCCGTCTGCCCGTGGGTGTTGATTGACGGATTGGTGAAACAGACAATCCTGGCTGGTGATCCCCACAGTGTGATGGATGGAGATGTGACCGGGGTAACACAGGAGCTCATTTGGATGCTGTATATGAACCTGGTTTGACTGAGGAGGCGTAAGTATCTCCATGTGTTATTGCGAAATTTAGTGCGCCACACAATTCCTTGCTTAGGTGTAATTTTGTGTGCTAGTCTAAGTGATGGATAATTTTTCACCACATATCTGTGCTACATGAATGCTAAATTGACTGGGAAGATTCCTCCGTCTCATTTTAAGCCAGAATGAGACTGTGGATTGTTCCCTTAAATACAAAGACAACAACACATGGACACTGCTCCCATCGCTAAGCTAAAACCAGGAGGGGTTCCATTTATCTCTTCAATCCCCGATTAATTTGTAAGATTGGGGGTGAAATGAGGCAGAGGTCGAGAGAGCAATTCATTCCTGGTGCGTCCCAGGGTGTGTTTGTGTGTTCAGTTTCTCGTCTATATTGACAATGTACTTCCCTGTGTTTGCAAATGGCTTAAAGCCATCGCAGTTCACTTAGGTGGCACCTATTAATGGTCTACAGCAGTGGTCAGCAATA
Organism: Percopsis transmontana; assembly: GCA_025447815.1. Taxonomy (NCBI): domain Eukaryota; kingdom Metazoa; phylum Chordata; class Actinopteri; order Percopsiformes; family Percopsidae; genus Percopsis; species Percopsis transmontana. The sequence continues at coordinate 27,462 of JAOEHI010016043.1, forward strand.
GCAGGCCAAAACTAAGCAATTATTTCGCCTGATTTTTTTAATTTTTTTTTTACAATATCAGATATAGACAGTCCCACATATAGTTATAATGTCCAAAAAGAGAATCTACTTCCACCTGAAGAATGCTTATTATACTTTTATCCATGTTGAGAGTGAATGACAGACACAAACATTCATGACTGCGGGCAGCACTGTAGTCAGTGGATAGCACCAGTGTTGCCAAGACGAATAAGCAACCTCAGCTTCAAAAGCCCCAAAACAAGCCCAATATTATGGCCTGTAACAGTCTCAATGAAAACAGGCTATCTAAATAAGCCTGCACCATATTCAACTGAATATTATTATTATTTTTATCTTATTTTTATTCGTTTATGTTTAGTTTTGAAACATACTGTGTATACATACTTGTATTGTTTGTGTTTTTAGTACTTGATGTCTTGTCTTCCTTGTATTTGGAGGGTGTTTGACATGCACCAACAACACCAAGGCAAATTCCTTGTATGCGTAGAAAACGTACTTGGCAATAAAGCTTTTTCTGATTCTGATTCTGATTAATACATTATAAAAATATATATTTTATAAAATAAAATGATGTGACAATAAATACAAACTAAAAGAAAGTTCATTTTTGCAGCAATCCTGTTTGAGTTCCAAATATATGGTACTGGCTGGCTCTCAATGTACAGCTAATCTTGTGTATTTAAATAATTATATTTTCCAGCCTGTTGTTTGTGTTGTGTGAAGAAACAAAAGCTAACAAATAATTGAATGATTGATTGATTGATTGATTGTTTGGTACCACATCACAGAAAACAGTTTGTATAATGTCACATATACTGTACATATATGTATTGTATTTGAATCACAGTACTGTAGTAGTGGATTAGACATGAACAGAGAGCGTAATGGACACATTTCACTGCCCCGTTACTGCTGCAGTGAATCCACCGTCTCTCAATGAGCTGCGGTAAAATGTTTATGACAGCCATACTAAAGCTATAAACATGTTTGACATTTTATCTGGGCTCTTTATCTCAGCCATAGCCTGATAAATAAACCCAATCTGCAAAATGGGGTCAATGAAGCAACACAAACATACTCAGCGATAGATAGACACAGAGTGATAGAAAACAAAATGTTTTATAGTGTGTTGTTACTGCCTATTTAAACATCCTGGTTTTCTGCTATGCTCGTAAGGCCTTGGGATATTGCACTAGTGTGCCTGCCATGGAACCATTTCACTCCAGACTACGTAAGGTTATTGAACAGTAAATAGATCAGACATGAAGGGCCCTAGTTTCCCAGTCAAGGCGTAAATCCACGGCGCAAGTCGATCCTAGGTGTGGCCAATCCTAATTTCAGGATGGAAGTAAGCGGGTTGGATTAGAATGAATATATTTTTAGTATGCGTGGTGGGGGCTGTCTTCAATTACAGCCAATCAAACTAGAACCCAAAAAGCGATAGCATGTCCCCCTAGTTTGAGTTCATTATGTAAATCTAGGGTATTGCTGTTTCATAATCTGTCACCCCTTATTTCTTATGTGCCTCCTACTTTCACTGTCAGCGTGCTTGATCTGAACAGGGCTTAGTGTCGTGTAGGCATGAATCTGACCCATGAACGAGCTACAGCTGATTCGGTGTCCCGTAACACTAGTCCATAAGCCATCTGTCCTATGAATAGCATGAGTGCTGCTAGGAGAAGCAATTGGCCTGTGTTTGGGATTACTGAGCAGGATTAGAGTCTGGTGCTTTGATCTGGAATGCATTGCATTAGGGGTGTGAACACAGGCTAGTGTAGATCCACCACTATTTCAATCATTGAGCTCGCCGCCGGTACTCCAAGCTTTGATTGGCTTCTTTAGCGCTCATTTATATTCCCCCATGCATCATCAACCAACGAGACCCAGTTGTGGCCAGTAGAGAGGTTTCGGTCATGAACGAGCGTTCAAATGGAACAAATCTTTTAAGTGAATCAAATGATTCGTTCAACACCGTGCACCGATTCATTATTTAAAATATCTTTCACTTTCGTTAACGTTTGACTGCATTAGGTCTGCTATGGCTTTTCTAGTTTTAAAAGAAATGTTTCTGTTTCTATTATATGCAAATAGCCCTTTGGAGGCGGGCTGCAGGCTTCTATATCTATCTTCATGAACATCATAGTCTAATTTGTACATGTTCCACAAATCCTGCACAATTAACAGTGTTAATTCATGTTCTGTGTTAAAGAGTCAGCATTGCCAAGTTTAAATTTTTTTCTTGTGAGCACACCAATTAAATCTTTACTTGTACCGCTCTTAATTTCACTATTCAGTCTTAATTGCAATACAATGAAAAACTTGTGTATGGCAGCACTTTAAATGTAAATAGGTAGCTATGCATACTTGTCACGATCGGCGCGCTCACGGCCACGCGCGCATCGTGCCTCCTTTCCCCTGCAACGCACCTGTGGCGCATTAGG
>JAOEHI010016053.1:0-25880 GCA_025447815.1 Percopsis transmontana
GTGTGTGTGTGTGTGTGTGTGTGTGTGTGTGTGTGTGTGTGTGTGTGTGTGTGTGTGTGTGTGTGTGTGCTAGCATGCTAGGTAACTCGAATAACACACCCACAATGTGACAGACCCTGGGCTGCTATGACATGAGCCATGCCCATGCTGTTATTATATGCACACACTACACATACATGCACTATAGATCCCAGTCATGGAAAAAGATGTGATGTCATTTAGGGAATAGAACAGTTTATACACCAGAGGAATCCCAGTTTGTCTGGGTTTTAATAAGGTTACAGTTATAAAAGGTCAACCGGGCTCTTGAAACGTTGATGTCAGAAAGTAATGAGGAGGTTGTCTTGCTTCTGTCGTCACACACACTCACTCACACGCTTTGTATTGGTAAAAACGGGTTAAGGTTTTCCTTGTTCTGTTCCTTTATTGTTCCTATATTCCATTTAAACTTCCCCATTTGATTGGGAGTTGGGTTGTCTGAAACGTGTTATATTGATAATAAAAATGCATTATTGTTGTTCCTCTTGTTACATTTATTTGCAAAGTAGAATGAACATAAAACTGCATAAATAAAGATAAAGTCTGTTCAAAGTCTACGGATTCCCCAGGTGACGCTTGGCTGTGCGAACAACGCTCGCACCCGATCCCCCTGGCTCCCGTCACTGGACCATCTTAAATAGATTTTATTCTCGCTTCTCTTATAGAGGGACACACTCATGCAATATTGGATGTACACTAAACAATATACAACAAATGCATGATAAATACCATTATAATTTTAACTTAGATATACAACATAGTAAACAAAGGTCATAATATTATAAGGGGTTCTTATTATAGACAAACATAAATTAATGGCTTTTACACACTTATTTGCAATGCCTATAATATAGCCATGGCAACGCTAATCAGCACTCTTAATAAACTACCCACAATCCTCCTGTGTATGGAGATATTAAAATATGCACTTTATTTATCTACTGTTAGGGTTCACTCCATCTTCAGATTGTTCTGTCTGCTACAGCCTGGGCCCCCAATCTAGGGTTACCACTCAATAAATATATTCAGTTGCCAGTCCATCAGTGCATAGTCAAGTCCAATTAATCATCCACTTAGAAATCAAGTCAGAGAGAAGTGTAACCAACAGCCCACAGGCAGTTAATCCAATAAGCCGTCCAGTCATAACCATTTACCCAGATATTTACTTTATCTATCCATCCATCCATGAATCAATATAAATGTCCTCAACTTGTAGTAACCATGCCTATGTGTACTCACTACTGGATTCCACTAAAACTATGACACGGTCTGAGTTGAGAGCAGGCGTGCTGGCAGGGAGTGATGTAATTCAATGTGTCAGGCAGCCAGCGGATTTTCCAATCATCTTGATTAGGGCCATGTCAGCCGTACCGCTGAAAGCCATGGTCTCCATTATGGCCAGATTGACTGCTCTCTGCCCGAGGTGAGAGCACAGACATATCTAGACGAGAGCTACGCTACACAAACTGACAAGGAGAGGGCATGGTATAGGAGATTAGCACCGTAGCAATCTTTGACCTAAAGACAAAATTGAGTGTCATTACATGTTGCCAGAAGTATACAATTTTGGACAGAGTATCTAGTTTATACATACACATAGGTACAGTAGTAGAATTAGCATCTTGTCTCCAGTTGGCGTGAAACCCCTAAGTTGAGAGGAACTACTTTAGTCAGAAGCCGCATTGTCATTCTTTCTGGATGATCCTCAAAGGCACATACAAACCACATGCCCACACACACATTAGCATGTTTTTCCAAGTTTCCAGGGATCTGCTTTTGCTCATGACAACCCCCATGCGGCCAAAAACTACACGGCACTTGATTAAGCATTTGTGTGCCAGAATATCTTTTTCTAATATTTTTTAAGTAACGGAACAGATATTAATATGTTAGGCTACTTAATTGGTATATTGATTCAAAATATATTTTTTACATTTTTATACTTAAAACAAGTATTCTATGCTTTGATCATACATTTCACAGAGAGCCAGGAGAACAATCTGGAATTTACTTTTAAGACATGTTGCCTTTGTCCATCTTTTTCCGTCCCTTTGCTTTTTCAATGTTCAATGGTGAGTCATTTATTACTGTCTCAGGACTGTTGACTGGGTCGTGTTGTGAGACACACCTTATCCATCTCGAATATCATGTTCGTCATGGATGTCTGTGACATTGAAGATTTGCTCACTTTGTTCCCTCAGAAATCTGTTTGAGGAAATCTGTTTGTTTTAGGGTCTTGAAATACACATAGGTACAGTAGTCTTTTTTGACAGTGTGCATGTTTGTGTAAGTGAGTCTGTCTGTGTGTATTAAAGATAGGGAGATTAAAGGAAGCTCAGGCTTGTAATAATCCTTGAGCAGATTGCAGTGAGGTGTGTGTTTGTTGGGAGGTGGGGGAGTAGTTGATGATTAAAATTATGCTCTTGTGGATTTTAGATAAATATGTAAATATTAGGGATGGAGATTTATGTAAGTATCGCCATACTCTGCTTCTGCAATATTTATATATATATATAGTCAGGTTGACTAAAAAACAACAACAATGGCAGACGCAGACAGACTTGTAGAACCCGAACCCCCTCATTTCAAAGCCAATGTATGGAAACACTATGTTTCCACAAAAAAAAAATCTTAATATCATATCGCAATATCTATAGAATCGCAATACACACAGTATTGCAATATATATAGTATCGGCACTCAAAAATCGTAATATCGAATCGTGAGGTCCCTACCGATTCCCGTCCCTAGTAAATATATGCGTGTTAAAAAACGAAAAGAACCTTTGATCCTCTCTTCTCTTCTCTTCTCTTCTAGCCGTTTGAGGTCAATGATCTCTTACAGGGGCTGAACTTCTCCAAGGTTCTCAACACGCTTGTAGCCCTCAACAAAGCTACTGAAGGTAAGACAGGGTTTATTTGTGCTACATATGAACTTGTGTCAGTTGGATCATGGGACCAGGTGCGTAGTCAATAAACCCTGTTGTTTGTCCACACAGACACAGGCGTTGGTGGTGATGGTGTGTGCGTGAGGAACCCCGCCTCCTCGTTGCGGATCAAGTCATTTGATTCGCTGAACACTCAGGGGCGCGCCTCAAAACTGCTGCAGCCCCAGTACCGCAGCCTGGTGAGATCTAATTACTTGTGTGTTCCTCCTTTTATTCACTTCCTTTCTACCTCTTTTTCCTCTGTGCTCACTTCTCACTTCACTCTCTCTCTCAATCCCAGGATATGTCCGAGGGAAGTGGGTGTGGCCAGCTGCTGGTAAAGGCACGCTTCCCCTTCCAGCAGACCAATGAGGACGAGCTCTCCTTCGCCAAGGGCGACATCATCAGTGTCAGCCGACAGGAGGAGGGGGGCTGGTGGGAGGGCTCGCTCAAAGGCAAATCAGGCTGGTTCCCTAGCAACTATGTGCGGGAGATTAAAGGAAGTGGTAGGTGTTTTATTTTATTTTTTTAGGTTTTGTGTACGAGCTTTTGTTTTATCACTAGTGTGCTCTTGGTACTGTGGGAAGGATGTGAGAGTTGTAATGAGAACTAGCTAAAAAAAAAAACGAAAGAGAGAAGATTTTGAAAATCAACCACCCAAAAACCCACCCCCTCCTCCTCCTCTGCTCCCTCCCTCTGTGGCCCGTTGGTCTGCCATTGCGAAGTGCCATTAACAAACCTGTTGTAGCTGTGTGCACACATTCATGTGATTGACAGGCAAGGTAGATTCACCAGACAAATCAGGGAAAAGAGGCCCTGATTGGTCAGACTGACTTCTATCGAGGCAGGGGCTATCAACCAGAGCAGATATTCTCACAGAGCATTTTACGAACTAATATCTGACGGATGTCTATGGCATTTCTAAGAAATTACACTCAATGTATGGCTCTAAAAACACCTTTAATGGCTTAACGTTGATTTTTTCTTAAGCTTCGTAATGGCTGCCCATCCCGTCTATATGGGTTGTATCTGTGCCCTGGGACTGTTTGTTTTGTTTCTGATGATTTTCTGAGGTGGGAGGGGGGAGAGGGGGCGGAAGGAAGCTACACAAACGAGAGACAGACAAAGACAGGAAGTTCCCTAGCTGGTGAACGGAGGGAGCTTCCTGTCCGCAGAGCTAGCAGCAGAAAATGAGGAGGGGGCTAAACAGCTTTATCATCTTGTAGACGCTTTAGGCGCGTCAGTAAAAGAATTGGTCCCATATTGAATTGATCCATGTTGTCAGTGTCAGAGCTTCCCATTGGAAGCTTATGGCTTATTGTATATGTTTAAGCTATTACCTTGGGAAGGCTAGCCATATTTGTCCTCAGGAGAAGAATGTCTTAATAGCAGAAATCCCAAAATAGATTGGAAGTTATTATGCAACCCCATGACGAAGAAAGGAACTAGGACAAATCACACTTAAAACAGGCCAGCAGTAATACTGAATCTTGCGCGCTGCGACTATAAAATGTTTCACCTGATGACATGTGTGTACCTTTTTTATTTTTTCCTAATGGGAAGTGACCGTGATTGACGTCTGTGGGCAGTGTTACCGGCATGCAGAACCTCTATGCAACCAGTCAGTCGTGTTCTCTCTGGTTTCTCTTTGACAGACAAGGCAGTGTCGCCCAAGTCCGGCAAAATTAAAATCCTCCCGAAAGGTTTTGACGCTACAGTCATTAGCAAAACATACTACAACGTGGTAAGTGTGCTGTGGATTCATGCGGCTGAGATGATTGCCCAGAGAGAGAGAGAGAGAGAGAGAGAGAGAGAGAGAGACTCTCTCTCTCTTCCATTCCAACAGTTTCTGGGCCAATCTGGCCCCTAGGTTGTGTATGATGGTTATTGGTGTATGCGTCTCAGTGTGTGTTTAAATAATGCAGCAAGCTGTATTACACACACACATACATAAATGTATTTGCATGCAGATGAAGATATTTTTGGACATTATAGTTTAGAAGTAAGGCAGATGGTTCGTGTGTGTTTGAGAAATGTGGTCATGCCGTGTCTGTGTCCGTTGCAGGTTCTACAGAACATCTTGGAGACTGAGAGTGAATATTCCAGAGAACTGCAGAGTCTCCTGGCCACGTACCTACGTCCCCTTCATCCAACAGACAAGTATGTGTGTGGGTGTGGATGTGCGTGTGTGAAATATATATTGAAATAAAATTGAGATAGGCGTTGCGTCCTCTGAGTGTTTTTGAGTCGCTAATATGACCTCTCCTCTCCTCTCCTCTCCTCTCCTCTCCTCTCCTCTCCTCTCCTCACCCATGCAGAATAAGCAATGCTGACATCAGTCATATCCAAGGAAACCTGGAAGAAATCTCAACCTTCCAGCAAATGTTGGTTCAGTCTTTGGAGGAACATACCAAGTGAGTAAATCCCCTATGTTCTTTTTTTGGTCTGATCGGCACGCAGAAAAACTTTATTAATTAAAATTTAGAACTATATTACTCCAGTTGTATATTTATTTATATATATATATATATATATATATAAAATGTTTTTTATTAAATATATTTATTGATGATCTGTTGTGTTTTTTGTACTAAGAGTGGTGATATATTACCACATACTTGTGTGAAAAATACCAAAGCTTCTAAAAAACCCTGGTTGTGGGTTCGAACCCCAGAGTTGGCCTACCTGTAAGCATCCTTGAGCAAGATGCCTAACCTCTATCTGCTCCTTGTAATTGTAGCATGTAATTGTAGTAAACCTAATTGTAATTGTTGGACCCTGGAGCAGGCAATATAAATAAACAGTGCCATCTAGCGGTAAATTATAGTAACATAACTCCTTTTTTAAAAGAGCATTGATGTTAGTGAGGTCTAGCAAACAAGAATTAGCATTGAGATTTGTCCAAACAATAATCTGTCATTGTTACAACCAAAAATAAATTATAAAAAAATTAAGTGTGTGTGTTTGTGTGTCTTTAGGATGCCAGAATCCCAGCAGAGAATCGGGGGCTTTTTCCTGAGCCTGATACCCCAGATGAAGACCCTCTACGTGGCCTACTGCTCCAACCACCCCTCGGCTGTCAACGTGCTCACACAACGCAGGTAACTGGGTAGTGGCTATTGTTTTGTGTGCTCGTGGGTCTGCCTTTCTTTCCTGTGTATTGATTCAGTATGGCCGTTACCCCAATGTGGGTGTGTGTGTGTGTGTCACAGTGAGGAACTGGAGGAGTACATGGAGGCGAAGGGCGCCCCCTGTCCAGGCATCCTGACCCTAACCACTGGTCTCAGTAAGCCCTTCACCAGGCTGGAGCGCCACCCCACCCTGCTGAAAGAGCTGGACCGACACATGGAGGTTGGAACCAAGGGCGTAGCTTTAGCTTGACATTTGCTAGGGACATCTTTCTCTGCCACTGCCAATACCCTTGTATTAGTCGCTGTGTTCCTTTAATTAGCAAGAAGAGTTCCACAACATTGTTCAGGATTATAATGACACTATTATCATAGTGTCATTTTAAAGTTTATTCGTTTGACATTGGTTGTTGTATTTTACTGTACCCCGATCAGAATGCGCCTTTCGTCAGCGGCTCACTCTATCACGACGGAAAATGCATACTTTGTGAGGATTTGTTTCCAGGCCTAACCAATAAAATTGGAAATTGTCTGGGTTTTCTCCTACTCATTTTACAAAGACGAATAACGTCCAAGAATCCCTGGATGTTCAAAGTGACAGTAAAATTATATAAAATGAAAAGGTTTTCTTATTTATAAGGAAATGTTTTAGGCCACCACTGGGACTCTGGCTGGGATGGATTTAGGAACAGTGTTTCCATGGGTGTGTGTTGCGTACTTCTTGTCTTAGGACCAGCATCCTGACCGCTCAGACCTGCACGCCTCCATGGCAGCCTTTAAAAAGCTCTCGGTAAGACACTCATACTCTCTCTCTGTCTCTCTCTCTCTGCTCTTAACCCTGCTGCATTTTTATTAAGATGTTTTCTGGCCAGAAAAACCCAGATAAACCTCCTAATCTATATATGTATGTTCTTAAGTTTATATAGTATGTGTCCAAACAGTAGCACTCCAACATTTCATTCCAAATTAGAAACGTATATGGTTCAATATTTGCAGTGTGTCTTTCTATGCTGCATAGCGCTAATACGGAAGTTTGCTAACATAAACAAACTGCCCATACTGTAGCCTCTTCAAAAAGAACCAATCATAAAGAAGGTGTCAGTTATCCCGACCTAACGGGCGTAACAGTTCTGGCACACTGGAGTCACACTATGTTTTATACAGTAATAGTAATGAACTTCATGGTGTCTGCAGTCCCAGTGCCAGGAGGTGAGGAAGAGGAAGGAGCTGGAGTGGCAGATTCTAACAGAGCCAATCAGACAGTGGGAGGGCGATGACATCAAAACGCTGGGCCCCGTCCTGCACATGTCCCAGACCGCTGTCTACACACACAGCTGCCAGGTAAACACACTGTGTAGCTGGCCTGTTTCTCCTGTTTCATCACCAATGGCATTCAAAATTGACTTGGGGGGTCCAACCCCAGCCGAAAGATCGTGGGTTCGATCCCCAACATTCCTGGCCTACCTGCAAAAGCATCCTTGAGCAAGGTACCTAACCCCTACCTGCTCCGTAATACTTGTAATTGTGCTCACTGTAAGTCACTTTGTAGAAAATGACCTCAAACATGACAGATCCTGCTGTTAAATGACTTAATTAGAGTAATTAGAGAAGCTTTCGGCATCTTGACACTTCTAGGACAAAACAACAGGTTTGTGGCCGAATGTGTCTTTTATGTGCCAGCTTTAGCTTAGTATGAAAGCGTAACATTCTGTCTTAGATTTAATGTTTGTGTGTGTGTTTCAGGAAAAGAGTGAGCGATACTTGCTTCTTTTTCCACACACACTTCTCATGCTGTCTCCCAGCCCCAGGATGAGTGGATTCATCTACCAGGTACTTAATAATTAATAATCGCACACAGGTACGCATGTATACACCCACACAGAGTACATGTTGTGTGCACTCTCGTATAAGAGCGTGCACTCACACACTCCAGGTGAAGGGAGACAAACACGGGGTCATATTTTTCTCCACTTCATCTCTGTGCGTCTCCGCAGGGCCGGATTCCTCTCTCTGGCATGCTGATCTCTCGCATCGAAGACGGAGACATCCTCAGGAACGCCTTTGAAATATCCGGTAGGCCTTGTCATTTCGGACTGACGCTGATGCTAAGCTAAACTGCTCATAGTTTGTTATGATATGAAGCTTGCGTATTAGTCGTATTACGTTTGTCGTAACATTGCCTTTTTAGTTATGAGATTTTGTGAAATAAAACCTCCTGTTTTGTCAGGGTATGTCTTTTATGTAGGGTATAAATATATAATATCGAAATAGAATTAGTATTTTGCCTGCAATCACTATGAAAACCCTCAGTTGAAAGAAATTACATTTAGCAACTATTTCTTTATCGTCTTTGTGTGTGTTTGTGTGTGTTCTGCAGGCAGCCAGTGTGAGCGGATGCAGGTTGCGTGCAACAGCCCTCAGGACCTGCAGGAGTGGCTGGAGCTCCTCACAAAACACACTCTCACGCACGGCCACGCTCACGCCCCTGCTAGCACGGCGCCCGCGCTCAAACGGCAGTCGGTTTGTCACACGGTAAGCTAGCACCGGTTGGACAGGCGTCTGTATCGCTAATGGCGCATCATTTTATACCATTGTCAAGGTTTAAAGCCTCACATCCACGAGTCACTTTTTTAAATAAACGTCTGCTGCAATCGAAGACTGTAATACTATTGGCTTTGTTTGCATTCATTACATTCACAAAGTATATGTTTTTATCGAAAAAATATAATGTATGGTATAATGTGTTAGCGTTACAAAGTAAATAATTATAAAGTAACCACGTACAGCTGCAACTACAAGATAAAAGCTTTTCCAGTTTCCATCAAGTGCTACCTTTGTTTAATTTTCTGTTAATTTAACAGTTAATTTAAGTTAGTTTAGTAGAACTGGCCAGTTTCTACCAGTATACACACATGCCCTCTTGTATAAACAAGCCAATGAGTCTTGGTCTCTACAGTTCAGTGGAGTCTGGCCCCACCGTGGCCAGTCTGTTTTCTTGTGCCGTGTTGTCAGTTTTCTACGCCTGGTGGATGCTAGCATTTAGGCTAGCCGCACTTTGGTTTACTTTACAAGGTTTCCCTCCCCTCCCCTCCCTGCCCTAGTTACCCTCCCTTCCCGCCACGCCCTCCAGACAGTCTGAATCCTGCGGAGGGAGCATGGGCTCGCCCTACCACACCCTCCCCCACCTCTCCTCCACCTCCTTCGGGGCAGCCCAGAACGCGGGGCCCATGTGGGGGCCCCTGGAGCCACCCAGCACCCCGAAACCCTGGAGCCTCAGCTGCCTACGCCCTGCACCTCCCTTACGCCCGTCCGCTGCTCTGTGCTTTAAGGAGGTACAGCCCTATGAACTAACCCCACAATGTTACAATGTTAGTAAAATCCAGGGTGATATTCTGGAACATTCCCATTCTGGAATACCTTACTAATACTATTACTTACTAATATAGTACCATTTATAAACACAGTGTATGTTAAAAGCATTCTTATACAGCTACTGTACAGTGGTAGCATGTAATTTCTGACCACAAGGAGGCAGTGATTAGCAAAAAATGCTCTAAGCGATTTCATAGGGGCCCTAGTTTCCCAGTCAATGCGCAAGTCCACGGCGCAAGTCAATCTAAGGTGTGGCCAATACTTTTTTGCTAATTTCGGGACGGCAGTAAGAAAGCGCAACGGCGGTACAGTTGTAAAAGGGTTAGATTAGAATGAATACATTGTCAGTAGGAGTGGCGTTGGCTGTCTTCAAGTACGGCCAATCAAATCAGCTCCTCTCATTCCCTGTAACAGCAGCGCACTCTGTCTCGGCAAACAACCATTTTCGTAATAGTCGACAAAAGTCCATCAGGAAATTAGCAAACACATCCAGGTGAGAGAGAAACTACCTTGTGCCCAAAGAAATTGTCTTTACATTTGCGTTAGCGCTACCGTCGGCCTTGCGCAGCCTGGAAACTAGAGGCCAAATTCTGCGCATGTATACACGTATCGAAATACCCTGCCTTACACATTATGACAACTGTCATTTCCTGCCTGTAGGACATGAGTAAGAGTCCTAAGAACATGAAGAAGCTTCTTCCTAAAAGGAAACCGGAGCGGAAGCCTTCAGAAGAAGATTTCGCTGCCAGGAAGAGTGTGTACAACTCCCTGTGGGGGGTGCTAACACCTGTCTCCAAACCAAAGTCCCGTGAACCACACCTCCAAACGTTCCCTCCCACACACAGACAGAGCTGAACCACACCCCCACACTCCCCTTTTCAGAATCCCAGTCGATTATTACTACACAGGGACACTACCCAGTTCATGAGTGTGCATCTGCATATACAAGCTATTTACCTTAGAGAAGGTCGTGTGTTGTAATAAAAAGACATTTTACACGCTTCGTAACTATTTTTTTTTTAAGATATAAGATAAGTATCAAACATGACAGAAGCCACTTTGTTTGCATATTCTTCATCTTTTCACACGATTTTCTGCAACCGTTCATCCACCTCTCCATCCCTCCCTCTCTCCCCCCACCTCCTCCGTCTGTCCACAGGTACAGCGGCGCTGGAGGAGGACGCCCAAATCCTCAAGGTGATCGAAGCGTACTGTACCAGCGCCAAGACGCGGCAGACTCTCAACTCCAGTGAGTACATGGGCGCACGCACGTGCAAATCCATACATGCAATCAACCCCGCTCTGTGCTAGCTAGCTGGTTTGCTAACCGCTGTTTTTCTCCGCTTTTCCGATCTAACCGGCACCTCTCTTTCTCTCTCTTCTTGTCTCTTTCGGTTTCTGGAATCCACCCTTTCCTCATCCTCCCTCATCTGTGCAATCGTTTCTTTCTGTTTTGTTTTGTTTAACTCCTTCTTGTTAAATCCTTCACCATGACTTCTGTCTTATTTTTCATTTTTTAAAATTATTTTAATACATCCTGCTTTACACTGTTATTTTTAATTATATTTTCCTTATTTTATTAAATTTTCCATAATCCCTCAAACCCTGTACACAACGACTCATTCCCACTTAATATGGTTTGACCTGTACACCTATTTTATTTTGAATGGTTTGTTCCATTCCATTGCAATATAATTTGTTCCATTGTTGCACCACTCAATTATTTTACCAAATACAACCCACTTTTCTTTTGTGTTTGGTCACATTTGGTTTAAATTCTCTTTTTTTATAAAAAAATAATGTCATCTATATTTTTCCCCCACATGTTTAATGGTTTATCCCACCCCTACTCTATTTCATTATGGTTTACTCTACAACTCTTTATGGTGCAGCCTGGCAAGGGACTGACCTCATGCACAACCACGTGCTAGCAGACGCCAACCTCACTGTCCCCACGGACACTGGTGGCGCCAGCAACCTGCCATGCTCTGACCAACCCGAGGACTCGGATTATGACAGTATCTGGAATGCCCATAGTTACAGGACCACCTCTGTTTGTCGTAAGAATCTGACATTTCAGCCCCAGTCGTATTACTCAACCAGCTCAGTTAAAAGACAATTACTGACAAGATATTTACATATGCGTGTTATACTTATTTCAGGAGGATTTGTACTGGCGCTTTAAAAAAAAATATTGCACCAAAGCCTGCCTTGACATCAATTACAATTACAATTAGGTCATTTAGCGGACGCTTTTATCCAAAGGGACTTACAATTACATGCTGTAAACATGTGACATACTTAAAGGTCCCATATCATTCTAATGTGTCCAATTGTCATGTTAGACTGTTTTAACATGCCCTAACTTGATTGGCTATCTTATTGAGAGTGGGAGGATAGGCCAGATACAATTGGTTGCAGTCAGGAAATTATGTCACACCTAGGGCCAAATATGACACAGTTGTCGGCTAAATGATATGCTAGACAGATTTCAGATTAGTCCCTTGAGACAACACAACTGACCACACTACTGGCAAACCTTTTAAGAGTCAGCCGTACCAGATTCAGTGCCGATTCTTTTAAAGCTTTAATGCTTAAGGAAAATTGGACAGTTCTGGACATACAGGAAATGAAAATCAGGACACCTCTCTTCCACCTGTGGCCTTTCAGATTGAGCTATCCTGGTCCATCACAGTAACTGGCTCTCCATTTCTGCATGCTGTTTACTGTGTAATTTTGTAATGACGTCAAAATAGTGTGTACCATTGTGTACTTTGTGCAAATTAGAACGACAGGACAACTCCTATAAGACACATATATGTGTCTTATAGGAATATGTTGTCTTTGTAGCCCACCCGTGATACTGTATTGTTCAGGGATACAGTAGTAGTATACTGTATACTGTAAGTCATTTAATGGCTGCAGCGAAAATCGACTTAAGATGGACTCAAGAGTCTGTGACGTCACCCGTTTGTTTCTGAAGAGATGTTTTGAAGCTTTAGGAGTGCCTCAGTTAGGTTAGAATTGGAGTCGAATTTGCTGTCAACCCTCACACAGTTGGTGACTGGCTCATGTGATCATCAATGATTGCTTGCAAGATTCCAATCTTTAATAGGTAGTTTTAATAATTTTACTTACTTTTCTTCCATACTTAATAATAATAATCGCCCCTACACACTTTAGAACAAGTAGAGCAAATAGCAATTTTGACCATAACTTCTTATAGAAAAAATTTATTGACTTTGTTCTTCTAGATTGCCACTCTCATTGACTTCCGTTCATTCGGACATTATTTGCTCTGATTTGGAGCCAAGCGCCTGGTGGCCTGTTGAAGTACTGCATCTTACACTTCCACGTGGCTTCAGTGCCCAGCAGTGATGGTTGCCTCTCGCTCCAGAGCCCCTTTAAAACACTAAAGTACTAGAAACTAGTCTGTTTATGTCCATACGTGCATGTCTGTCTGAAGCCCTAGTGACGTTGTGAGCTTGTGTGTTACAGTGTGTGTGGGTTACACGGGCCTAGTAACTGTGGGGTTTAATGTCCGGCAAGGTTCTAGCAAGAAGGATGTCCACATGTTGTTCCCCGAGGAGGAGAAGATAATCGTGGAGGAGACCAGGAGCAACGGACAGACTGTGGTAGAGGAGAGGTGAGTATTGGTGGAGGAGGTCAAAGGGCAGGGACAGAAAGCTTGATGTACATACTGTACATGTTGGCGGTCAGTTAGTTATTTCACCAGACAGATGATACAGTATAATTTATTAGTTAGATTTTTAGCTTAACTTAGAGTTCAACATCGACAATAACAAGAAATGACCCCCCCATGGACAAAATTAGATCATCATATAGAGTAGTAGAGATAATGCATAATATAGGAAGCGATAATGCATCATACAATGTAAAAAAAAAAAAAGGAAAAAAAGCTAGTTATATACAGTACCAAATACCGGAAACGCTTTTTTTTTTTTAGCACTCCTGTTGAAAAAAAACAATATCAGTACATGTACACTACAGTAGTATGATCTACAGAATCACACCAAACGACTGTATATTCTATTTAGTTACAGTAGACAATTTGTCACAACGTTTGCATTTTGTGTGTTGGGGTGTTTTTCTGCAGAAGTCTGGTGGACACCGTTTATAGTTTAAAAGATGAGGTGCAGGAACTTAAACAGGTGGGTTGATTGCTGCGTTAATAAACCTCGTATCTCACATAATGACATTTCCTGGATAAAAAAATAAAAAATTAATATTTTTTTTTACAGTGTACCATTAATGTAAGAGTGCGCTCTCTCTCTCTCTCTCTCTCTCTCTCTCTCTCTCTCTCTCTCTTTCTCTCTCTCTCTCTCTCTCTCTCGTGGTCCCCAGGACAACAAGAGAATGAGGAGGACATTGGAGGAGGAGCAGCGAACACGGAAGGAGCTGGAGAGGATTGTCAGGAGGGTTTTGAAAAACATGAACGACCCCAGCTGGGATGAGACCAACCTCTGACCCGACAATGACCTTTGAACCCTGAGCTTCACAGTAAACTAAGGTCGCAGCTCTGAGCCAATAGGAAAAAGCCTGCCACCACCAAAGCCATCTGAAACTGACCGAAACGCTGTGAAGCCACACTAGCTGGTAGACACTTCCTATGTCTTCTCTTTACTACTTCCTGTTTTTTATCCTCAGCACGCTTAAGGGATTACAAATTTAGCAGTGCAAAGATTAGACTAACAAGGCTAATGTAAAACATTCCTTCTAGACAGATTTCAAGCGAGTGGTAACATACAGAAAAAATCTTACTGAAACTCCCTCATTGTTGAATTTATCAAAGTGAAATATAATTGCATATAAACCCTATTTTAAATTTACTGGTTTCACTTCTATCAAAACAAACTGCCCCTCTGATCATTTGCAGTAAATATCAATTTGATATTGCTTTATTACCATTTCTTCTTTTACTTTCTTTTTGTCTTGTTCTTATTGTCTAAAATCAGGGAATTTTTAGTAAACTGATAGGAAAAGTGATTTCTCAGGAATTCAAATCACCAGCCATGCCAGGCTATCCTCCAGCATGGCATGGGAAAATCTGACGTGCAAAGTTTAAATGTAGTTTATGGCGTTACCTACGCACCCCTGTCAACCTTTAAGTTGGGTTGCACAAGTTGTCTGCTGTTGAGGTGCCCACGATCAACACATGATAAAATATTACATGTTTTCTGAAAAGCATTTAACTCAAAATTTCTGCTACCTGTTTGTTTGGAAGAAAACTATGCATGTGGCTGTAGGGGGAGGGGCAGAGACCAGTGTGTGGCTCAAAGAGCTGTGAGGAGAGGAGTAGAGAGCAGTGTTATCCACTCAGCACTTAGGTGCAGAAGGTTCACACACTCTCAGCAGGGACGCAGGAAGTTGGGTGCTGGGTGCTGCAGCACCCCCTACTTTTGACGGGCTGCTACTGCAATGCAAAGTCGTTAAAAATATCAATATAAAACTTGAGTAGCATTTTTTAGTCGTAAGAAGTCGTCTATAAAACATGTTTATCAAAGGGTTAAAATCCACTAATTGTATTCTTTTAACAATGTTTTGATTTAATTTTCAAAAGGGTGTTCGCCTATCATTTCTCTTCTGGGGATGACGCACAAACACAAATCCAACGTCGGTGTTCTGTCGTCTGCTTAAGGTAGACAAATGTCTACATTTTCTGCCGCCTAACATCATACAAAATTTATAATATTTGGAATAGTGATTAAATAGCGACCAACATATGGTTGCCCAACAAAGTTGTGGGTTAGTCTGGGATATAGCCTACACAACTAGCATTTGAGAGTCAATTTACGTGTTAAAATATTGTTTATGTTCTGGACGGTGTGTAGTCAAGATGTATTTTAGCATTATGTTGTAATCAATGTTAGTGCTGCTTTTTTGTCGGGTAAGCGACAGCTTTTCTCCAGGGGGGTAAACAGGAAGGCCCCTCCTAGTTATTATGCAATTTCAACACAAATGTCACTCCAATCTAAACATTTCAGCACCCCCAAGTGACAATGTCTTCCAGCGTCCCTGGCTCTCAGCGCTCCGAACCACGACACATGGTTGTAATGCTGGTTTCAACCACAAGGGTAATTCCACACACGAATAGAGTGTGGCTTGTAGTAATGTAGAGTAATTATTGATCATCCGAGTGTGGCACTAGGAACATGTCCGTTTTTTTTTGTGTGTTTTTTTTTATTTTATGCACGAGTATGTGAACTATGTAATTTGAAGTACTGAACTGAATTCCTGCCATGATAACGTGTGTTTTCTTCCTGTTAAAAATAACGGTAAAGCAATATATCACTGAAAAACACGGATCTTTTTTTTATGATTTTATGGTAATCTATACATATCTGAATTAATTCTTTTTTTATATTTATGTTTTTAATCTTTTTTTTTTACTTTATGTGTATTACTATTCTAATAATTTTTTCTATGATTACCAGATTTTTCATACGATTTATTGCTCCAGTAATTATCTGTACATAAACAAACAGTGATATTGTAAATCTACTAAACATTATATATTAAGTCATTAAGATTTGTTACATCTTTGCTAACACTTAAACATTTCTTACATTTACTAACGCAATACTAATGATTGAATTATAACAACACCAATGTAAGCTTTGTGTCAGATATTTCAAAAGTTAAAGTGTATTTAAATTAAGGATGACCATGTAAATGTACTGTGATTCAAAGACTGAATTATCATTCAATTCTATTTATTTCAACCAGCTTCTATGAATAAAAGCTCTTAACTGAAAGAGTTCCTGGTTCAATAATACCCATGTCAGTTTCAACATGCCATTTAGTCCACTATTTTAGACCGCTAAACAGTGATAGCTAACTTGTTATGTCCTTTGCAATTGGTTTAGTCATCATGACGTTTGCTATTGTTGATAGTATCTCTGCCGCTTGCTTTTTCCCTCTAAAATATTAACATTATTGGAATTCCTCTTTCCAACCCACATTTTTCCGAAAAAAAAAAGCAGGAGAAAGATTCAAATGATCTCCTGAATATCAACAGATTTCAGTTGAGTCCAAAGTGCCAATTTGCCACAGTTTCCTTATAAAACCTTTGAATATTCTGTGAGTAAATCCACATCTGTTTGTGCAAATTGTCATGAAGACACCACACAGTACATGTAGGGCCTATAAAATAGAATGTGGGTAGGAGAGGTGACAGGGGGAGCTGTGGCAGTGCCCCTTTCTGCATCCACATAAGCTGTCCAGCCTGGGCACCGAGTTGTACATGTCTGTGCTGCCATTGTTGTCCGGGGCCACACAGCTCCATTGTCTGTCAGTACTCCTGGAGAGGGGGAAGGAGAGGGGATGAGAGGGGAAAGGTAGATGTGCAGGGATAGAACGAGAGAGGGAGAGAAATGGAGCCGCATGGATGGGTGGATTACTTGGGAAAACCTGGGCCTTTTGTTTGCGCGGAGCAGAACTGAGGGCGGACATTTGTCGAGAATGCCATTTGGACTATACATTTACATGAAAACAAAGCTTTCTGATTGTATGTGTATGTGTGCGTGTGCATAGAAACCACACACATTCCAAATAAACCTTTATTTAAGGATTTACCATTGGTGTTTTTGTTTCACAGAAATAAAGTGATGTTGAACTCAAAAGTGAAGTAAAGTATATTGAGTATACTATAAGGAAGATATACAAGGACTTTCAATAATAAGTTCAATAACACTTTAATAAGTGATGTCCAGAGGGTGCATGTGCAATGTCTTGTACGTGTACACAGTCAGTGTCGCACGGTATTCTCAAATGGCAAGGCTGCAGATAGCAGACTTCAGAGTTACCCTTAATAAACTGACAAGGCCTTTTGCAGGCTGATATGGGGATGGGGGGGTGAGCCTGCCCGCACATTGAATCAAAACGGAAGCCATATTATTTTGCAGGTCTCATCTGGAAAGCTCAAATGTCACTGCTTTTCACAGCGGTACCGGGCTCGGCAACATGAATAATTGATTGGTTCAGCCTTTTGTCTGCTGCAAAATATTTGTCCGGGAAGACAAAAGGCGAGTGGAGGAAAAGTATGAAAGAGCATCTGTGACACTAAGTCGTCTCCTGGGCTGCAGATCAAACCACCCGATACCAGCACTGTACTGCGGCAAGCCTTTGATAAGAACGTGGGAAAATGTGGGTTCCTGCATTGAACCAATTAACTAATGAAATGACCCAAAAAGTTTCAGATTCTATTGTGATTCAGCGGCTGTTGTCGGTTTGAAATAGAACACCTTTTCATTTGAGCGTGTTGTGTTCTGTCTTATGTAGTTTTAAGCAGCCTTTATCAGCATCTTTCTGAGGCCTGTGTGTCTAGGTGTAAATATTTCTTCATTAAATTAATTGAACATTAAATTAATTAAACACTCTTAGCCAACAGGGAATGGAGATTAACTGTACTGACCTACTAAACAGTTAAAGCACCATGGTGCTTTAACTGGGATAAAGAATGGGATAAAGAATTACTCCTGAATATGGCTTCCCCGCTAGGCCAGTTTCCCAGTTTTCTGCTTACACCAGAGGGTTCTGAGTGTAAGCTCCGCTCTATGACAGTCCCATTGTGATGGAAAGACATTTCGGAAAAAACATAAGTCGTGAACCTAAGATCAAAACACACACACACACACACACACACACACACATACATACATGAGTAAATGAGTAAACATTGGACTTAGGCTTGGCCTCGCATCGGTGCTTTGAGTGTTACCCCTCAAAGCACCATTTTTCTCTCGGCCGTTCTTTCACTCCTGACCAAAGCCCTGCCATTAATTTCCAGCCTCTGCAATTTTCCTCTCCATCAGAACAGGGGAAGAGAGCGCAGAGGAGAGAAAGATTACAAAAGAGACAGAGGAAATCGCAGGGTCTCCTGTCTTCGTGGCCCCGCCGTTTATTGTTCGGCACAGCCGAGCAATAATTTTGTCAGTGGGTTTAAAACTAAAAGCCCGTTTCGACGTCCTCCTGAAAAGAAAAGCGATAAAAGGGGGCGGGTGGGGGGGGCTTTTCAGTGCTGCTGAATGAACAAGTGAAAGGAGGAATGAATCCCTCTGGTGAGTTTGGAGCGAGGGCCCTTTTTTGTTTCCCTCAGCTCTGCATGGTAATCAAATTGGAGCCAAAATGAAAAAGGGAGTTTTCTATGAAAATAAGGGTCTTTGTTGGCTTTGGAAAGGCAGGTAATTCATAAACAATAAGCCGACCCGCTTTGTTTGGGCTATAATGTATTCCTGCTGCTCTGAAAAGGGTCTCTCTTTCTCTTTCTCTCTCACTCTCTCGCTCTCTAGCCTGACGCACACACACACACTCAAGCCAGGGTAAACGCCACAGCTGAGAGAGAGATAGGATTCACTTATCCACACAGCTGCTAGCGCTTTTGCTTCATAACTCTCTTCACTTCTCTCTGTCTGTTTCTCTCCTCCATCCTCGCCCACGTTGCCTCTCTCTCTCTCACTCTCATATTTACAGATTCTTTCATTATTTTTCTCAGCTCCTGGTTGTTTATTCGACTACAGGGGCACAAACTGTATCATCTGTATCGTGTGTGTGTGTGTGTGTTTGTGTCTCTGGCGACCAACAGGTGTTACAGTGGACTACGAATGTCAACAAGGGGACGACAATTTCAGTGTCCAGGGGAAGCAATCCTATTTAGATTGTCTATTATTATCATTTTATATCTACACTATGATTGATCTAGTCATCTACACATGCTCACACAGACGTGTTACTTCGGAGAAAGAGGACTTGGGAATTGTGGAATACTGTGGAATGCTATGGAATCACAGGACTGATGGATATTGACAGGACAATTCTGTCCATCGTGGAACGGAGTCAGACCTGGTGGAGCTATACTGTTCGTGTCCTTGACCGCACTTCAACTCAAACTGGACAATGGATCACTAAGCAAGACATTTATTTAGTTTTTTTGTTGACTTTTTAGCATCAGTCGGTAAATAACGCTCTGTATTCTCTGGACCGAAACACACCTTTTCCAGATATTGAACTGGACCTAATATGCATTCTAGACAGAATGTAAATTACAGGAGGGATTCATGATGACAATGCACAGGGTTTGAGTGTTTTGGTGACGTTTGTCATTGCTTTTATGGAGAGGGAGAGTACGATTTTGCATGAGGAAAGCAAGCATTTGTTAGCAGATAAATACATTTGTCAGGGGACTGGATTCTAAGTACATTTGTAATACAGTATGGGAACTGTTAAATAGGCTACACCCCCTCAGATGGAAATGGATACAAACGCGAACACTTATTTATTCCTTTATGGATGGGATAACGGCATTAACAGCAACTGTGTGTTACCACAGCAGTATCAGTAGTTACAAAACGAGATGTGAAAGCCTGGCTGGGTCGACCTGAGGTTTTGAGCAGACTTAATTGTACCTAACCTAATTGATGTACTAACACAGGTGTTGCATCTGGCACATGCTGAATCTACCGGAATAGCCTACATCAGCTACAAAGCAAACAAGACCTTTGACATAAGGTAGGAAAATGTGATTTTATTTAATTGGATCTTTCGAGTTCAATCGAGCTTAACTTTAACCAATAAGAGAGCAGCGGTTGATTTGACCTGTGTCCATTCACATTACAGGCTGTGTGCGTCAATGTATGAATACGATATAAAATGCCTGTTGCCTTTCCTTTGCCTTTTGGTATACAGACAACATTTTGCTCTTGATGTCTAATTATGTTCACTTCCTGTTCTTTAGATGGCATGTAGTTCTCCTGTACAGTCTGTTGTGTGCAAAAGGTAAAATTGCAATACAATTAGTGTTGCAAAACAATGTTTTTATTTGCTGCAAACTCCAAGATACGAAGACATTGTCGCGATTCGCTGAGGTGAATTTTTGTGCGTCGTTCTAGGTTTTGCATTGGTTGAGACAATTGTTTGCGCAAGTAAATGGGATTGGTTTATTAACATGATTAAAATTAAAATGTCTCCGTGCTTAAAAAGGAAATATTTTATCTATCCTGGTTGTGAACGCAAGGTTAGAAGTGCTACTAGGAAATTTGCTGTCATTATTTGCTCTATTTTCTGGGAAGTTATGTATTTATTTATTTTATCCATTAGATGGCAGCATATAATAATAAACACAAAGCTTCAGTTCTGCAATTCATAACGCCCCCTTAACTTGTGTTTGTGCCAACTATTTTGTTTTTAATTGTAACTGTATTAACTGTATTTAAGCATAATAATATAGTTTATTTCTTAACTTATTTCTAACTCGTATGTTTAGCCATTAGTCACTTTTCCATTCTAATCCACCATTAGTCGCTAGATCAACAGAAATGGTAAAGTAAGTTATAAATTAAGAAGCATATTGGTTGAAAAGGAGTCCTTGAGTCAATCCAGAGTTACAGCTTTCTTTGGATCCTAAAGATCTATTTTGTGAACCTATTAATTCTTTGTGTAACTTGTCATTGACTTACCAACAGAATAAAGTGCATTGAACACACCATATATCAAAACAGAAAGTGTACCGTTTTGATACACTATACATAGTATATACCTATATTCTTCACTAGAGGGCGCTGGAAGTTTACGTATGGATAAAAATACTTACCTACCTTCAAGATATGGCAACTATATTAGACTTTTATCCATCCTTCCTAATGCGTGTCTCGTGAAGCACTGAAAATGTTTATTCCCCCAGTAAACCAGGGGAATAAACATTAAGCGTCCCTGTTCAGTGTGATTGAACAACAGTTGATTATAGGTTATTAAAGTAGGCTATAATTTCTGGACAACTGCATTGCGTTCTAGTAATAACAATGCTGCAAACCATTTCTAAATCATCATCCTGGTGAGGGTCCAGTGATTTCAAGTTAAGTGAAAAGTTTAAGCATTAGCATGGTTCTACTAAGGTGGAGGGGGGGGGGGGGTTAGTTAGCTCAGTGTAACTCAGTAGAAAGCTATATTTTCATATTACTACAAGATACAGCCACATTCAGACAGGCCACTGGACTGTAGTCTTCTATGAGTAGTCCTGTTTGTAAAGGAAGAAAGAAAGATTGGAAAGAAACTTGGGAATTTTTTGCCTAATGCAGCGAATAGATATTTAGCCGTCACAAGCCCTGACACCTATATAAAAAACATATATAGAGGAAACATTAGACTTCCCTGGGCTGCTCATAATACTTGCATTATGTTATTTCCCAAGCCTCCATTTAAACCCATTTTGCTATAATGCTGAAACCAGCGTAAGTGGAATAAAGACTGCCATTATGTGAGTTCCAAGTCAAGACCTCTTAGCATGAACATTACTCCACCGCCATTAGCTTCCATTTTGAGGTGTGACAGTATTGTTAGACATTGTTTTTTCCCTCTCTAGAGGTCTTAAGGTTAACCAGTCTAGATAGTTAAAGTAGGAAAAAATGAGGGCAGAGGCTAAAGAACGGACCACTGTGTTGCGGGAAAGGTTAGCAAAGGATGTAGAACGGACGTTTGGTGATGTTGCCCCAAATAGTTGCCAACTTTAAGCGGTTGAGTTTACAGTTACGCATTTTTCTTTAACCATAAAAACTGACACAATGTGATATCTGGATTCTTTTTTACACACAGTAAAAACATGATTCACTGAATCACTTCGACTGTTAGCTAAAATGTTTTGTCTCTAATCTGTAATAAGACATAGTTCTGTTACCTTTTAAAATATCTAAATATGGTTCAAAGTATATATGTACTTTACATCTTTTGTGTAGTATTCTTATATTTCTTAGCCTGTTATTCTTATCCTATTGTGTTATTTAATGAAGAATTATTTTATAATGTAAAACACACACTCGGAAATAGAAATTAAAAGGATACAAATGCTTGTCGCACCAGAGGTACCCTTTACTGCCACTTTGTACTCTTTCTGGTGCACTTCTGGCTTCTTAATGACCAATATTGTACCTTTGAGGGAACATTCTTCAAAAGTGTACCTCTAAGTACAGAACTGTTCTTGTCTCGTCCTTCCATTTTTGAGTGTGTAATATTCAGTATTAGGTGAATTACAGTTACAGTTACAGTTGCCATGTCTCACACATTTTCCAACCGTCCATTTTCCATATTCTGCCCATTAATCTCCGCCTGTATAGAGACATTAAGTAGTTCTCTCCTCACCAGAGCGCTGTGCGCATTAAGCAAGCTACAGTATCCAGTCCGACTAGATGGTCAGGACCAATTACATTGATTTTAAAAGGAGGTTGCTTGCATTAGCGGGAGAGAATGTGAGTCCTGTTTTCTATGTTGTTAAGTGGAAATTGAGAATTAAGCTTTCTTCAGGGGCTATAATGGAGAGAATGCTTCATGGCTAATGTAAAACTTTTTTCACTAACTACAATATTATAGATGTGGCAAATCAGAAATTGGGATTTTTTTAAATTAGGCTTTACAGTGTATTTTCTTGTTTGGTTTTGCATTTCTTAGCTCAAAAGCTTTTACTGTATGTGCTTCAAACTATTGTAGCTACTGTAGCGTGATTACCACACACCGGTATTACTACAATACAGTTCATTTAATTTTATTGTTAAACTGCAGAACTACTGGTTGTAACTCTTTCATTGGCCCATTCCTACAGACAGGAACATCATTTGGGTTAGGGGGGGGTGGGGCAGTACTGTATAGGCCTACGTGGCTGTTGTTGGATCCATTCGTACAGCTGGCAAGGAGCGTATCATGGCTGTCTCACAACAAGGCTCACCTCAAAATTATTTCTTAATCCATTAATTGGCGTGGCGCAGCATTCGGGGCAAGGCATTCTGTTCAATATGTTTTTCAGAGATGCATATTAATCATATAAAGTGATCCTTTGTACTCAGGTTGACAGTAGCGAGGAGGGCTTTTAGACACACACACACACACACATACACAGGCATGTGTGTGTGTGTGTGTGTGCCGAAGGCAACACGAGTGTATTATTTTCCCTGAAGAGTGTTATTTTGCTGTCAAGGTCTGATGGCAACGTGCCAACACATGTGACGGAGACAGATCATCCTGTCTTCATACAGAGAGGTCTGGCTGGCTGGGTGGGAGATAGATAGACAGACAGACGGACAGACCCATTGTGATGTTATAGTTGAGACCATTCTAATATTTAACCATGGAATACTACTGGATAAACAAAAAACAAAACAACAATATTGTTCCCAGATGTAAAATTGTAAACCATAAAATTATGATATTAGAGATGTATTTTCTAATATTTCAATTAACAAGGAATGGGTTTATTTAGGTTGTTGGTTGCTGTTTTTAAAACTTCTTTTACCCATGCTTTACAATTTTTTAAATGCATGGGAGCATATCCTTAACAGACGTGATTTGAACGTAAATTTGGATGTGATTTGTTGTTTGTATGTACTGGACTCGGAGAGTTTGATGGCTATACAGGTCCGTAGCAGGTACACTGCTACGGACCAACTTTCAGATTTCAGAACTGACCGAGGAACAGCGAACTCATCCCACCGTTCCATCTGTTCGATGTGCCTCTCTCCCATTTTCAATATCTCTCACTTTCTTTTGCTCTGCCCTTAATCTACTCCTTATCGACTCGAGAGAAACAGAAAAAAATCCTCAAACAAAACCACCAAGAGCGAAAACAAAAGTGGAATAATTAAGAACGTGTCATTAGCGGTTTTGTTCCTGTGATGCGCCGGCCACCCCCATCAAATGATGGAGAGCAAGATTGCGCACATACCAGCCTATAGACAGAGTCCCGCTTCAAGAAAGGCAGTTTAATTTAGATAATTATCTCGCAAATAAACCACAAATTCCTTCTTTCTTAATTACCTGTCTTGGGGTGCCGAGCGACACAACAAAAAGCAGAACCAAAGAGTTCTTTGTTCGTTTCTTCTGGCAGGTGGGGGGGCATAAATTGGTTACACCCCTGCTGAAAAAGGCCAGATAACCCTTTGAAGGAACAAGCACTAAAGCATTTGATAGGTTAATGGGGAATACTGTTAGCATCCACGTTTGTAATTGGACATCATAAATCTGAAACAGGTGATGGGTGAACAAAAGACCCGTATTGTCTGGGCGCCTTGGCCACAGTGTGACTCGTTAATCCTTCCCCCCTCTGAATGGCACTATCTAAGAGTTCCATATAGAGTTACAACAGGAGAGGCACGGCTACTGAGTCTTACCCATTGATCCTGTATGTGTGTGTGTGTGTGTGTGTGTGGGCCAAAGATGGGTCTAATAAAGACTAGACTAACTAAAGGTGATTCTGTCAGTAGCTATTAACCTTGGCTTTATAATGACACATTCCCTGATTAGCTTCATCTCTTCCAGGCCTGACATTTTGAATTTAACATTTGCATTTTTTGTATTTTTTTCTGAATCAGACTTAATTACAATTTATACTCATTTTTATGCCTTTACGTGTTCTAAATGACCTGTTAAAGTTCCTCATTAAAGACAGACGTTTTAGTCAGCCCCTTGCCTGACATAGACTTTTACCAATTTAAATTCTGCCTAAATCTGTTTTTACCAGATGCTACAGTATTAAAGGTCAGGAAACACAGGCAGAGAGTTGATAAACTATTGTGTTAATATTGAAGCAGTGGGTTAAAACACATAGCTCAATCGTGCGTATGAAAAGTCCACTTTAGTGTTTTAATCAACACCTGAGCTACAGTATATTTCAATTAGACTGCCTGGCCAAAAAAAAAAAAGGTTCGCACACTTAACATTTTTCATTGGACCGCCTTTAGCTTTGATTACGGCGCGCATTCACCGGCGCGCATTGTTTCTACAACCTTATACAACGTCACGTTTATTTCCGTCCAGAGTTGCATTCATTTTTAACTGAGATCTTGTATTGACGACGGGAGAATCGAACCACTCCTTAAAGTCTTCTCCAGCCTGACATGCTAGTTTGTTGTGACAGCACCATTAAGGCGCCATTAAACAGCGAGTTATCCCAAGCCACTCATCTTGACATGACACAATGGATATCATCAGAAATCTGCTGCTTATTAACAGAGCACTGTAGGTGGGAGATAAACCTATTGCGCTTTTTAAAATAAAATGGGTCATTGTCGATAATCAAACACATTACGCTGTGCGGATATCGTTTGATAAGCCTTAGCTGTAGCTCCAGCCCAGGTGTGATGGACAGCTGCTGTGGACCAGCACGCACGCACGCACACACACATTAATCCAACCAGCGAGTTGGGAACACCTGAGGTGGACCAATATTTGTGTTGCGCCCGTCATGTATTTGTCAAAGTCCTCATGCCACTCTCCACGCTAGCAGGTGTGAACAGCTCTTCTGTCGAGAGGGACGCTATCAGAGAGAGGGGGGGGGGGGGGGGAGCTAGGGGGGCAGATCCAAAGTGGGGATTGTTGGGATAATTATGGGTGTTATTAGGGAGAAGAGAGCCACCCGT
>JAOEHI010016064.1:0-29906 GCA_025447815.1 Percopsis transmontana
AACAGAGTAGAGAGAAGGAATATATATATATATATATATCTATATATATATATATATATATAGATATATATATATATTTCATATATATTGCGTTTATAGTGCCAATTGCATTTTTCAACTTTGATGTTTACACAAACTGTGTTCCAGGTTTCTACACTGTAAAATGCCCAGTTCCAATCATCCATGGCTGTAAGGCTACAAGGAGGGGGGCCTTGGGTGTGCTGCAGTATAGCATTTTATTTATGAGCATCAGCAACAGACCATGAAAATAAAACAGAAATGTGAATCACAGTCCTTGGTAGAGCCCTAGGCGGAACTGAGAATTTACTGGACCTGTTGTGAGAGGAATTCTGAAAGTTCAAAAGGTCATCTAGGATCAGCCTCATAAGGCAGGGGGTGGAATTGGGCAAAATATATTTCAACACGTTTACAATTCCTGATGTATACAGGAATAGTAAAAGTGTCAGTCCACTTCAATTGACATCCACAATGTTGAACAATTTCTCTCGTAATTGTCGGTTTGAATATTTAGGAGTTTTAGTAGTCACATATAAACCTTCTTAATACATTGAGTTTCCACTGCTAGTATTCTTGTTGTTAGGGTGACCATATGGTTTTTAACTTTTGTCTGAATAGTAGTTTGATGTTCTCTTATTATTCTGTCTGCTGAGAATAAAATCTAAATTGAGCCTATTTACATACTCATATTATGGAATACAGATGTATTAGTGGTGTTTTATGCTTTTTTGCATGTTGTCATTTGACATTTTTGCTTTTATTCGCCACTTTTGACACAAACATACGGACAATTCACATCAAGGGCACCAGGGTAAACTGTCGACCAATGTTTGCAGTCTGACAATATCTCTTCTGAAGCCGCATGTCTTCTTAACAGGAATCACGTTTTAACATCTTTGCAAGCTAATCCGGAAGGTTTAAAGAGAGTAATGACTATGCTGCAGCACAGAGGGTCTGCAGTGGTCTTTGCGTAACCCCTACTCCCCCTAATCTTCCCCTAGACTAGAGATTTCAAAAGCAGGACGTTTGTTGATGTTGGGAGCTTGAACAAATAGCTAAAAGCATGCTGTTGCTGTAGTGAGATCTCACTTGGTCTGTTTCCTAGAAGGGTGTATGCAAAATGCAGATTATGTTTACACAACACATGTCGCTATGGGGGGGAGCCATCGTGGGGAAGAGCCCTGCTTTCCCAGGCTAGGCCTGACCCTCTTTAAACTCTTGGCTGGCCTTCTGGGAGCTCAGCTACACAGTCAGGCTAGCAATGGGTTTATGTAGAGGTGATTTGCTATGGCTGATTTGAAATCTATGCCTGGGAGGAAATGATAGGCCTTTATAAAGTCCTTGTTAGACATCCTGCATGTAAACATCCCAACCTACATTTTTTTCTTTAGGTCTATGTTCTACACAGCCGTGCACACAAGGGTAATCAAACAAAGGGAAGATGCCGAGAGTCAAAAGCAGCAGTTAACATTGGCACAGTCGCAGTAGTGTATGAATGTAAGCCACAGGCAGCACACAGACAGACAGACTCAGAGTTACGCAGAGAGCTACGGAACAGGACTACGGAAGAGCTGGATGATGATGATGATCCCAGTCTAAAAACAGAACAGGAGACAATTGTGCTTTCGCATCCTACCACAACACTCTTTTCTCTCTCTTTCCCTCACAGTTAATGTTATAGCCCACCAGTTAAAGCTAGGGGAGAGGGTGCATGCAGAAAGCAAACCACTTGTTTGGGAAGGTCTGTTTTGGCCCAGCCGAGCGATTTTTGGCTTTCCCCACTGTAATTACTTGTGGCTTTCTGTGCTCTAAATGTGTGCCATTATATGCACACCCTTTTTCTATATAGTTCTCATAATACTGTAACTCAAACAGTCCAAGAATAGCTCTCAACATCAGAGATATTAAGAGTTAAGAGAGCCAAATGAATCTCTGGGCACAGCAGATGATCATGTAGCTACCGTTATCAAACATCAGTGCCTTTAACCTTCATGGTCTGTAGGCTATTTGACACTTAAATCTTCCTTTAGTGGAGTAGTCTGTACATACAGCCATGGAAAAAAATTAGAAGACCACTGCACAGTTTTTAAAAATTGTAAAATAATATTACATACTTTCCCATTCACTGTGTCAAAACTTTTGACTGGTACTGTGTGTGTGTGTGTGTAAATATACACACGTATATAATCAAAAAATGTATTATAATTATATCTTTTTTTAATTATTAAAAAAAAAAATGCAGTGGTCTCATTTAATTCCATGGCTGTATAGACAAAATAAATTAAACCAATACTGGGGAAAAACGTCTGTATTTAAAGAATTAATCTTTCAATGTCTCAACAAAACTCAACTCGATGACGGTGTCATAATCTCAGTGGACTGCTAAATTTCCTAAAGTGGCCAGAAGTGTTGCCCCATCCTATGTAAATAAATAAATAAATAAATATGAAAACATACCATGGATTGCCTATGTAGATAATGCAGATACTGTATTGGGGACAGGGAGTACTTTAGGGAGGAGAGAGGACTTACTTTCAAGTCATTGACTTAACTAACATAGTTTATACCCTGTTTCAACTACAAATCACCTTTGACTGCTACTAAATCCTTAGCAATCCAAAAAGAGCAAAACTCTTTAAACATTTTAAGAACTAGCATTCCACCCTTCTGTACTTACATTTATGAAGAACATCTTTAATTAACCTATAAAGCATTAAACATTAGGTCAAAGTATGAGAAGTCTGCCTTCTGCTGGACAATGCTTGCATTACAGCCACACATACAGGGTGCAGTTACTTTGCTTATTGCATTCGTCAATCTTCTCATGGTTCATTAATAAAAACAAAAGTATAAGCAAAGTATAAGGAAATTTCAAATACTGCAAGTAAACATTTTCATTTAGAAAACACAAACATAACGTGGCAACTGTAGGTCTAAATTATTAAAGTATGAAAATTAAAAAGGGAACACAAAGTTAAGGGAAACATAATAAAATAAATACTGAAAACTACAGTAAACTGAGAAAGCCTTTATTTTATTTTTTTTAATACAAATAATACAAAATGTACCCCCTTCAACCACCAAAAATCTTAATATCATATACATATAAGTTCTAGAACAGTTCATTTTGCAAGATTTAAACCAAAGAAAGGAGACATCAGGCACAACAGGAGGTATTTGTGCCACAGCTTGTGAGTCACTAAAATCCTTAGATGAAAACTTCATTTGTGGTTAGAATGATACTTCCCAGAAGCAGCTTCTTTGCGTGCCTGTTTCAACCCCTGGGAAAGAGAATACCATAACTTTAACTTATATCTAATATCAGGACCTCACACACTCCTACCACAAATTTGGATCTGATAGTCAAAGCAGGTTCAAATAGCCAACAAATATAATATATAGCCACAAAAAGAAGAATTTTTTTTTATATCTGTATAGCTTTCATGCCCGAGGTGCAAATGTTTGGGATGAAATATTCCATTTGGTCAGTGTAATTAATGAATCTTAATCTATGAGTTTTTTTTCTTTTGTTTTCCCAATTCACTGTATCTCAATTCATGTCTAGTGTCACTGAGCAGCAAATATTGTGAAAACATTACCAGGAAACATCTCAACCAGTGTCAGAGGTGATAACCAAGGTTTGGAAGAGGGAAAGAAAAAACAAACAAAAAAAACAAAACCCAGATACAGTACATTTTGTTTTCAATGAATCAAATACAGCAACCAAACATAATATCATCCAGAATGTCAATGCATTTTGATTCAAGAAATCTATATAGTAAACGCAATCACCTGAGGAGTTAATTAGTGTAAATGTTTGGACCTGCACATACCAAATAATATCCTGTGTGGTATCCACTCATGTACCAGGAGATGAGCATGGTGCCCAAGGCTTCATCATCTTCCATATCAGGGCTCATAGGAGGGGGTGGGATCATCTATGACAGACATACAGACAGCAGTGTTGTTTAGATATTAGAAAATGACATCGCTAACTTAGGGTGCTTTCACACCTACCTTGTTTGGTCCAGAGTCCTGGACCTCCAGACTTTGGTCCGAACCAAAATAGCAGGTGTGAAAGGTGCCTTGGACCACGGTCCGGACCAAAGGACCAAAGTTTGGTCCGACCAAAAGAGGTGGTCTCGTTCCGGATCAAACTGAACCATGGTGCGGTTCGTTTGCAGGGTGAAAACACTTTTTTGGATGGTTCGGACATATTACACTTTAGGCAGGCTATCGTCACCGATTAAACAATAGAAGAAAAACAACCAGAAGAGAAGTAAAAATTAGCCGCAGTAGCACATGGCGAGAGGATGAGAAAAAAGTTTTTTTTAAAGTAATTTTCATTTGGTTTGACGAAGAAATCAAAAGTCAACTTGAAAAAATGCTGAAACATAACGATATAATTTTTGCACGACGAGGATGTTAATTTGATGAACAGTCTCGAGTACTGTGCTTGAAGTTCATGCTGCTGGTAGTAATGCTGATAATAATAGTGTAGTGGCAATTAAATTAATCTGTTCATTCTTTTTTCTCAGCTAAATTGAAAAAACGCCGACGTCAGACGCACGCCCGTCTACAAACCATTCAATAAGTATAGGGAGACGCAGCCCATGTAGGTGATGACAGGATGTAGGTATGTCATGCAAAGTTCTTTAGTGCACATTGCAAAAATAGTGAAACCAAAACTAACCAGATCAAAAGTATAGAATGGAACAAAAACATGAACCTTGGTCCAGACTTTTAGGTGTGAAAACACCTTTACTCCATAATCCTATTATCAAGGGTCTTATTGAAAAATGACTATACATAACCTAAATCCTTAATATGTTATTTGTAAAAAAAATAAAAAAAATAAAAAAAATGCATTTAACAACCATTTAGTTTCAAATGTATAAATGATCAAGTTTATTTTAAGTATTGCGGCCACAAGCGTTTTCAAACGTAATGCAATATTGTGACTTACCAAGATAGCTAACACGTTGGTAAGCCACGGTATTGCATTTGGTAAATACATATATATTCAGACTTACGGGTGGTCCACAGGGCATCATTGGAGGCCAGGGGGGAGGCACTCGGCCACTAGGACCACCAGATCGTTTGTTTCCCGCCTGTAGAGCAAACAACATAGGCTTGAAATAAACAGGTTACCATCAATTTGCATAATAACTAGTACTAGTAGCTTTGACTACTCTCCGCAGTGAAATAAATTGCAAATAGATAAGTGATAGTTTGATATCTAGTTTATAGTCTCAGTAGCAGAAAGAAGAGACGTAAAAATAAAAATAAAAACACGTTACTCTTGTTAAGTTAACCCAACACTAATGGGAGTGCTAGGCTCATCGAGCAAACAACTAATATCCATCCATGTCAACGTTGGCCGGTGGCAGAGTTTGGCTGGTGTGGTTTTCATGAAAAACATTATGAGCAATGTATGAATGCCACAGGATATCAGGGTATTCATCTACAAATACACATTTTCAGCAGGAAACTGTCACATATAAAAATGCTAAGATTGCCCAGGAGTCATTCCACAATATCACGACAATGACTTCAACTTCATGCGCTGTCCTGCCCAGTCGTCAGACCTCACGAGAACATCTATGGGACAAGATGAAATGAGCTACCCATAGTATAGGTCTCTCATTCCTAGTGCACACTACACTATTTTAGACAAGTCTTTGAGATCAGCAACAAAAACCCCTCACCAATGTTTGTTAAGTGTGTTCTGACCCAGATTTGAGCTGTCCCAGACGCCCCGACATTTTTAAAGCATGTTTGAAATTATCAGCACCAAATCCTGTGGGGGGAGCATATGGGTGATTATCCACCTTCAGATGGCTCTGCAGAACATATTCCTGGCTGCCCAGCCATTCTTTTCATAGCATTTCATTATATTCTATCATTTTTGATTCATAGTACACACGTTTTAAAACTAACTTGTGTAATGTTTTATACCTGCTTATTTCAGTTTCATACATATTTGAAACAATCTGACTCATTTAAGAACTCAGGCACTCAAAGCGTACTGTGGGTACCGTAATTACACAATATCAAACGGCAGCCTGCTAGACCATGTGCAGGCTTGCTTGACAGCATTTTCAATTTTGCCAAAAGAAACAGTGAAATGTTTCAGTGTGAACAAACAGACACACAGTATCAGATTCCTCCAAGTGAAAGACCTTTTAAAGGTGTGAACATTGTCTACACGCAGTGTCCATGTTTAGCACACTCTATAAAAAGGGATTGGAGAAGGAAAACATTGTGGACATTCTAACCGAAGGAGGATGAATAATTTTCCCCTTACCATTTTGAAGCCAGGTATTAGGGGTGGGCCAGGAGGAAACCCAGAGAAGCCAGGAGGCCACATAGGAGAAGGTTCTTTGGGAGACTTGGACTTTTGGGGTTTGTTGGGTTGCTGCTGTTTGTGTTGATGTGATGTGGATGACCTATCACTCTCCTCTGTTGAAGATTCGGCTTCACTGACCTCCATACCAGACAAACAAATTAAACATTCCGCTTTACACTTTGAATACATTATTCATTCTATCAATAATTTAGGCCATCATTTTCACCTCTAATAGGATCAAAACACTATCAATTCTTCCATATTCGACTTAATTTACAATAAATGCTGGATGTCGTTTTAGGTAATACAAGATAAGACTATTGACCCCGAAGGGAAATTGACTAATTAAACATCTGAGGTGACTGTAATGAGTGTTCTCTTGTTATTTTCCTCACCATACCTTGACATATGTTTCTTCCTCAACCTCAGATATTTCAGAGAGCAGGTCTTGGAGATTCTGCTCTTCCCCATTGCCGTAGTCTGTATATGTAACTGTACAAGTACCCCTTTTCTTATCTATAGAGGAGATGGTGGCTGCATACAGTTGTCCATCTTCTGACCAGTAAGCATAGCAGGAATCCCCAACCTGCCACTGTGACAGTGGACAAAATGTTGGTTCTTAATAGCAAAACCTCTATCCAAATAATAGCCTAATGTTAATAGGTCTTCTTGAAATGTATTGTAACTGATACTGGCACTTCAGGTTAATCTGTGTTGTACAAAATGCTACTTGTCTGGATCAATGAGCAACACAAACAGAACCAGTTATTCTATCGTTATGTTTAGATATTGATGGACATTTGCAAAAACAGGGATTAGGCCAAGGCTAGTCCCTAGATTAATGATGTTTTTCAATTAACATTTGAATTGAATTTTGTCTAAGCTCTAGGTGTTGCAAAAATGTCACTAAGGGAACATGCTGATTATTGTATACCTAGGTTATATTTACCCAACAATTGACAACATAACCAACCTCTTTATCTGGGGGGGCATTAGTTCTTTTTCTGCTAAGATTCTTTTTGTTGTTCTTCCGTTTCTTTCCTGGATAGTCTTTCTCAGAAGTCTGGGGTTCATCTTCTTCACCCTTTAGAGCAGTCTGGCATAAATAAATTAAATTAAAATAATAATGAATGATTGTGAGCCAATACCTCCAGAAAGTTTTCACGTGTAAATGCGTTTAAATTGTGATATATGTGTTGTATATGGCATTTCTATTAGGATGTCATTAGAAATGTCAAATGTTTTATGTAGTATGGCATAAAACAGGTTCTTTCACCTAAACACCTTACCTTGAAGGATGCAACTGCCTTGTCATAAGCCTTTATCAATGCTGTGTCATCCCATATATCCGAATCATCACTCTGAAAAAATTATGTATAAGAATGTTTTGTCTTTTTTTCTATTACGATTCCAGAATATCAATCAGACACAATGGGCCTAACGTTACCACTGCACTGGATCGCGTTAACAACAAACCAGAGACGCACCGTTAAACTTAGATGGATCTTGGTCTTGTAAAAAAGTGAAAAAGATTTACCACGCTGTAGCCTAGCCCAATCCAGAGTGTAGCCTGGGCTAACTGTATGGTAACCCTGAATCTGTACCCCACACTAACCCACATGTCGTGTGGGGTCCAGATTGTGGGCTAGCCGCACTGTCACTACTGGTACCCAGCCTAGTGATTATTGCGTATACTGTAACTTTAATGAAACCTAGGTGTCAACCGCGGTAACTCCATTAGTACAACAACTTACCTGTCCAGGTCCACGGGAGAAAACCACGTCTTTGAATCCATTTGCCATGAGAAATGCTGTAGTTTCACTGCTAATCGATACAATGCACCTCAACGTGCGTCGCAGATGGTGACGCGATACTAAATAGATGACGAATATATCTTGCGACAAACTGGTTGACTTGGCAACGCAAATAGTGGATATAATATAGAGAGTTGCGCTTTTCTCGAATTTTGTTATTTGCTCATCCATAACTTAGTACTCCGCACTATGGTCGATTCATACTTAAATTCTGCAAACGTTGTCTTGGTTTCATCCAGTGATGATAATCACCCCCCAGAAAATATTATTGATGGGTGAGTATACGCTAGCTAACCTGCTATACTTTACTGCTACCTTCGCCTGAATCTTTACAAATCAATAGCACCTTTCATTCTCCTATCCCTAGAAACACGTCAACGTTTTGGATGTCCACTGGGATGTTTCCTCAGGAGTTCATAATTCGCTTTGCAGAACCAACGAGGATTAATGCTGTGACAATACACTCGTTTAATGGTATGCGCCATGGAGAAATCACCATCTGAAATGTTTCTGCGATGGATTAAAACTAATTGGGTTAATCAGAGCATTTTACATTAAATCTCCTCCTCAAGTAGGGCCATGGCTGGAAGCATCCACAATCGTTTTACTCATGCAACTCACGTGTGCATTCTTGGCACATTTACAAAATAAGTGAGCAAATTAAAATATAGCTTCAGAGCAATGCGATGATAATGTTTTAAAACTGTCTGAAATTATATTTTCAAATACTGGAAAAATAGGAAACCTCTTCCCCCCATTGAAATTAAAATGCAATTTCATTTTAACTCCAGCACGTATTTATCATGATGAGGTCACAATGTTGTATATTAGGGTATATTGGCTGGGTAACAACACCTAGGGCCTATATTGCATGATGTTCTGTTGGAAATCCTCAGCTAAAGCATCTTCCCAACATTTACTTTTTACTAGGATTATTTATGTGAAGAGTCTTATTTCCACACTCTTGCTGCCTTCAAATATAACTTGTGAGCTTGTGATTACGACATGAAGGGGTGTACATGAAATGCTTTGCGTTCAAGTGGTAAGTTGTGAGAACACCGCTGCTAGGCAATGGAAACATGGACACCCAAAGATGAGCGGGTAATGTAATGTAGGAAATGCAAAGAAGGTATAATGAAAAGATTAGGCCGTGCACAAAAAAATTTAATTCCATGGCCTCCACCATTTCTGAACACGTCACAACTCGTAAACTCTAGCTTTCAGAAAATGTCCACTTATGAGGTCGTGAATACCACATGAGGGGGCGTTCATGTGGACTCTTTCTCATGAACATGGTAAACACACAGAAGGGAAAGCGTGTGCGATTCTTGAGTACCGAGAACCACACCTCCAGACACCTCCTCCCATACAGACGGAGCAAAACCACGCCCACACCTCCACGCACATATTAGTGGTGACTCACTTTACCATCTCAATCAATAACAAAAACAAGTAGGCCTAGTCATGCTCTACGGTGACATTTCTGATTGAGCCCTATTTTGGCATTGTGTGTGTAGTCTTAGTCAAATGGGCAAAGCCCCTTTCTGTATAAAACTGTGGTCATACTCCTTAAACCCTTTTATGGTGTATTTGGCTGTATATCCACCAGGAATGGTGCACACTAGCAGAGTATTATGTAATAGTAACCCAATAGATTCAGTTAAGAAATTTTTAGGCTACTTGTTGTATTTTATCTTTTTCCAAAGTGTATATGGTGACATTTTATGATTACATTGTTATGTTTCTTTTTTGCAGTCAAGAAGTTAAAGGTGGAAAAAAATACCTCAGAAAATTCCTCACATTTTGAACCTCTTGCGGAAAAAGGTAAGGGTCAGTCATATATGTTATGATATTTTCTAAACTGTGCATTCCAATGGGTTTTAATTTTAAGACAACATTTCTTATTGCAGAGTTTGAACATACGGATGGGCATCTCCAGTCAAACTCAATTTCAGTAAGTTGGCTCATAAATAGTCAGAATGTAAAGCCCATATATGTAATTATTAGCCAAAACAGATGAAACATTACTTTATTCTCTTTTCAGCTTAGTGGAACCAATGCAGTTCACCTACGTTTCCTCATGACCTCAGCTTATGATCACTTTGTCTCTGTACACAAAGTCGGTGTGGAGAGTTAAAGGTCAATACAATGGGTTGAGGGGTTAATGTCATTTTTTTTTTTTTTTCACCTAAAGACCCGGAGCATATTTTTATACTTATTTTGGAAAGTTAATTAAATTAAACACAAATTAATCTCATTCCCCACTTTGTTTGATAAGAGTCCCACATACTACTATCTTATTTAATGGCAAATATATTTTACTGTAATTGTAACGGTGCATACACTATAAACACCATGTGTCATGGCATGTGTATATTTTAAAATGTATTCATATTTCTCCATACAAAATATTTAGATAAAACTGATTTGTGGTCTGGGTTTTGGTATTTTCTCAAAGCCGCAATACGATTTTTATTATTATTTAATGTTATAGGTGCCATTTGGGGTATGATTATGCCACATCATAATGATTCCATTTAATTTACCATATTTTAATTTGACAGAAATTTTACAATAAAAGAGTTGGACAGTAATGAATGGTAGTTTTGCTGACAAAGCAAATCAGAGACAATCTTTGTAGCTGCTCACTGCGAAACGGAGATAATTAACTAATCAAGAATGGGCTGTTTTAAATTGGCACCCATGCAGCCCCCCCCCCCCCAACCGGAGCCAAATTTGAAATTTACATTCAAATGTGGACTTTGGGACTTGCAGCTGGGTATATGGGGGGGGGGATGGTTGCCCTGCCAACCAGCTAGTCTTCGCAGTCTGCAAGCCCAGTCAAACAAAGGATTAGGCCACCTCCTCTATTCCATACACACACACAGATACACACAGGCTCCTAACCACCTCCTGAGACATCTTACCTCTGTGGTAGCATGGGGTTGAGGAGAGGTGTGAGACCCTAAGGGACTCCCTCCCCAATTACTGTGCCTGGGAGTAGCAGAGACAGTGTGTGCTATGGGTGTGCATGCAGCACTCTGGATACACTAATCAAATGTGCAGGTCAGAAGTAATTGCTTGAACTACGGTTGGTTGGGATGCAGTGCATTTGGCTGCTGTGGGAGTGTGTTATGATTAAAGATGATATGAAGAAATGTAATATAGTATTTTTTGACTCATGTATTATTTATTGGTCTGGAATATTTATTGTAAGCAAATAGACCATGAAATTAATGCAAAGGCATTTCATGTCTGGTATGCCTACAGTTGTATTTTGGTGCTTGTTTCAAATGGTAAACTGTTCGCTGCACTTGTATGACTAAGAGTTCCTCTTTGTATGAGGAAGGGGGGTTTGCATATGGGCCTCCTTACTGCTAATGAATTCAGACCCCTTTGTATTTGACTGCCGGCCGATCATCAGAATCACAGCAGGATATGACTGCATTATTATCATGTCACAGCAGAAAATGCCCAAATTATCACCCTATCTCTTCTGATGGCTGCCCAACTGTTGTCCAATCATGCTGAGACATCTGTGGGACCAAAATTGTGTAGGCTATATTCAGCAGACTTAAATAAGAGGAGGAAATAATAAACGATTCTCTCTCCAACCTTTTTGCTGCAGTATGGTGCAAATGATAGGATTTCTGAAAATGCAAGAAAGGTTAAAATGGTAGAATATGAAAAGGGAGAACTGAATATCCACAATCATCTGTATTAGCATTATAAGCTGTAAAGTGACGTTCTAGATAAGGCCTTTTTTTCCTCACACATTTGCAGTTCGAGCACCTGCGCGATACATTAGTGAAATGACATCCCATTTCTGCTACAAGAATGTTTTTTGGCCTGGTTTATTCTCTGAGTTTATTATTTACAATCAAATAAATCAGCCAGTATTGGCAGATCACAGATACTGTACAGTATATTGGTATAGGTTTATATTTTACAATTACCATATATTGAAAGAAATAATAGTTAAAAAGCTGTCTTACAGTTAAGAAACAGAAAGTTTAGTTGAGTTGTTTTCCAGTGCCTGAAAGCGTATCAAATTATCTTTGTCTCAACTTCTTTATAATAACCATATTTGAGGATCAGTGCAAAAAAATTTGTTTGTCACGTGTATGTTCAAAAAGAATATTGGTAGCGGATATATTAGGATTTCATTTTAAATCCCAAATATCAACATTGAACGTTATCAAACCCAAAGACCCGGAATCAGCCAAGCTCTAATAAGAAAGCATACCATCTTTCCTTGTTTTTCCTTTCATGTGAAACTAATGACTTGGAATTTCAGCTTTGAATGTGTTTAGTGTGGTTGTCATTTTGTTTCAATGACATCAGCACAGACAATGGGCCTTAATTTGATTTGAGCTGTGATTTGGTATAATAAGGCTAGTTATGAATGAGGCTAGGAATGAGAGCTCGTGTTAGGAAGAAAAAGCTAACAAAAAGATGAGGCGAGATAATTGCAAATGATCCGGGGAAAAAACTTACAAAGGGACTTTATATACAAGCAGCATTTATATTTATTTTGGATCTGAAAACAGTGTTTATTTGCATGAAATAAATAGTACGCTATATGGCAAACCTTACCTTAGCAACTTGTGGTAGAACCAATGTCTCTGAGATATCTTACAGTAGACGTGTCTGTCTGTAGTGGTTTGGTTTATGTAATCTAGAATTATTTACCCTGATTTGTTTTGACATGGAAGTCTATTATTTTGATCCGCATACTAAGCCGACATGCAGAACAGTCCAATATTGTGTTGCTTGATGCATATATTTCCCCTTTGAATAAAAATCGTAGAGGAGGCCCTAAAGTAAAAAACATACACAATTGAGTGTTGTGCATAAGGGATTGAATGCACAGTGGACCATGTCCATGTGCACGGTACTTAAACTGTTCAAATAGACAATTTAAGTGACCAAAATGTGTTTCTTTAAACATTTTAACATTGCTGGCCTACAGTATCTGTGTATATTTTTCATTTGTTCATATAGACTTCATTTATTAATGTATATTAACATCCAGTGGAATAGTGTTCCCTCATGTAGGTGTGTGTATGTGACTGCTTCATTAGACACAATGTCGCACCTGCCAGAACATTTCCAGTGAAAACAAAATTGTGTAATTGAACATTAGAAGACAACAAATGTAAAGCTTGCATTGCCATAAATTGACCAAATGGCTACATAGTTAAGTTTAAGTTCAACGTGGAATGGGATGCAGTAAATGTATTATTTCAACCCTGGTAAAATTCTGTCACCCTACTACTAGTGTAATTAGTCCTAATAATTTAAATTAAATATATTTTCTTCTTTTTATTGTATTTTTGTGTTTTAGGCATTGAAAACCCCTACACCTTCCATTTGGATCATTTTAAAGAAGTCACAACAATTGCCAATTGTTATTATTCTGACATGATAGACCTAGAAAAAAAAGTATTTGCCTTTTCTTCTCTCAAACTACTTAAATGCTGTGATGACACCCATATTTAATCTAATTTCAGGCTGAAAATTATATTTTTTTAATGACTGGATGATAAATGTAACTACTGCATTCTAAGACATCATATGTCTAAGTGAATATTTATAATCTGGGAAATAACATTTATGTGAAA
Source organism: Percopsis transmontana (assembly GCA_025447815.1). Lineage (NCBI taxonomy): Eukaryota > Metazoa > Chordata > Actinopteri > Percopsiformes > Percopsidae > Percopsis > Percopsis transmontana. The sequence continues at coordinate 13,806 of JAOEHI010016064.1, forward strand.
GCCAGCCTTTGTAAATGGCCGTGTCAATATTGAAGAATAAATGTGTCTGTATAAATGGCCAAAAAGTAAATCCTGAAAGCTTTCAAAGCAGAGTAGACAATATATCACAGCCATTTCTCATGCTGGTTTGGGACATATGTGAACCAACTTGATGTGTCTCTTCATGTATCATCAGACATGAATCATGAAATACATAAATCACCTATTGTCTGGCTTGTATCAACCAACAACTAATAACAAAATGATAAATGATTCACCCTGTTAACGCTAATAGTCAGTAAACAAGACAATTTTCTTGTGATCACCAAAAAACCCAGTGTTCAACTATGTAGTTACAGTGCAATCTGTTATGTGTCAGATATTTAATCTATATGTGTAAAATATTCCGCATTTTAACCTTAAAGTTGCCAGCGAAAATTCTTTCCAATTGTTTTTTCCAGTTTTTAGGTGATGTGTAAATGCTTAAATACCTAACACAACCTATAGTAATAGAACAGTCACTTGCCATTGTGTCATTGTTATGGAGTTTGTTTGCCCCAAATGCCCCAAATGATCCCAGCTCTAGTTAAATCTCTGTGGCAATCACGTCGTCATACGTTTGTAACCCTGAGCTGTAGGGGACGTCCATGTCAAGCTCAGTCCTGCTCTCCAGTTCTGCTGTCAGCTCCTTCAGGATCCTTTCCAAGTCCTGGTTCTTCTTGTGCATTTGCAGGTAGCTAATCTGAAGCTGCTTCTGGTACTTGATGACTCTTTCCTTTTCCTTGTTCCACGTTAGCCTCTCCTGCACAAAGCTGCTGGTCAGCTTATCCCGAGCCTCCTTCTCCTCACTGAGCTGTTCCTTGAGTCTCTCTACCTCTCTCTGGAGGAAATCTGTGGAGGCGTGTCCCCTGTTCCCCTCACCCTGGGTATGGGTGGGGGAGGCTGTGCCTTGTTTTAGATGATCCAAGGCCCTAGCTTCCACCTGGGCCTGAAGTTGCAGACTCTGCTCATGTCTATGTTCTTTGGCCTTGGCCAGGTCCTTTTTCATTCCCTGGATGTCTGCCTCCAGTTTTCCCACCTTCTCCCTCAGCAAGTCAGCCTCATTCTTCTTGCGCTGGAGTTCGTTTTGGCACACCTAAGAGGCAGACCACAGTCTTATGGTAGTCTAGAATATTCCTAAACATGTAATGGTACAAACTATATAGATACGGTAACTTTGCATCTAACATTTTGCAGAAACAAAATTTTAATGTCCCACAATGAGCAGGTACACTTTCAAGGCACTGCCACTTTTGTCATGCAGCCATCTCTTAATCTTTCCAAATTCAGTGAAGTGCTGAAAAATGACCAAAGACCAACCTCAACTTCCACCATGCGAGAGTAAATCTTTTCCTCGTGTTCTTTGTTCTGTTTTTCCAGTGCCTCGATCTTTGCTTTGCTGTCCTTCAGTGACGCCTTGAGGCTGACAATTTCATTGAGCTTATGGCTGATGTCTGCCTGGCCATCTCTCAGCTGCTGCTTTAGCAAGGAGATCTCCCCTGTCTTCTGGCAAACCTACACGCAAGCACAGATGACTGAAAGTTAAGTGGACTAAAGTGGGGTTACTTGTTAATATGGATTGATAAAAGTTATTGTGTGAGGTTCATATTTGCAATGAACAGTAAACACTCACCTCCCATTGCGTCTCTTCCAGCGTGGGAGCTAGGTGTGTGTTCATTGTCTCATAAGACCTTAATCTCATATCAGCCAGATCTTTCTCTTGAGCCAATTTGGCGATGTTCTCCTGAAGCTTCTCCTTCTCCGCCTGTACACCAGTGTATATATAATTGTATTAATTCATGCAGTTGTGTTATAAAGGAAACAAATCAAATCCAAGCATGCATGTTTCATGCAAAGGGGTCCATGCAAAAGTTCTAAACTAAAAAGTTTTTTGTGACTCTAAGTTAACGGGTTAAGATAAAGAAGAAGAAGCTAACCTGGAGCTGGTTGACCTGCTGCTGCAGTGCATGCTGGGTCCTTGCAACTCTTTGGGACACTTGCCGTAGCTTGGTGGAGCAGCGTTGCTTTAGCCCTTCCATTTCCTCAGCACAGTACCGCTGCCTCTCCTCAAATAGCTGGCATGTGTCTGCCTCCTTCTCCTCAAAACCCTCCTACAAGAAGGTCGAGAAAACCCTGAGTCATCAGCTATCTGGAAAAGTGGGGTGTGACAATGTATGAAAACCACTGTGTGTACCTGTAGTTCGTGTAGCTCAGACTCCCTTTCCAGAAGGCTCTGTTCCAGCCGTTCAATCAGAACCTCATCTGTTGTGATAGGGGAACGTATACCGCCTCCTGTCTCACAAAGCGGACTTGGCTGATTTGCAGCGTACCCGTTAGCCTTGGGCGATAACCCTCCATCACTTACAGCAGCGATGTAGCCAGAGCAAGGGTTAACCCCATTCCCGTTGGACCATGGAAGGAAATTGGGTTGTAGTCCCTGGGTGAGGCCGTATGCTGGAGTTAAGCTGCCTACACTCTGAGTGACAGGGCCTGTGGAGGCACTTAAGCTCCCACTGGTGCTGTGTGTGGGCAAGCTAGACATAGAGTTGCGTCCAGAGTCAGACAGGGTCCCTAAAGTCAAAGGAGATGAAATGTACATTAAAGTCTGGTTACATTTTAAGCTACAATCTTAAACTTTCCACATTATTGTACCTTATTGTACAGATATAGTCAAGACCACCTATGGTAGGACCAAGACCATAGCTTATCGAGAGTCAAGATCTAGGGGGTTGAGACTGAACAATTATTTAAATTAAAATTGAAACCAAAATTTGAACAAATGTAATTTCAAAAAGCAAAAGCTTGCCATTTTATGAGATGTTATTTTGGCAGTGTGCCTAGCTCATGATGTCACTATTTTACTAAATTTGAGTTAATTTTTATTGCTCAAGTGTTTGAGGGGGCCGGCCGTTTTAACAGACATCAACACTTAGCCATAGTTGGAAACGAGATGAAGAAACTGGAATATTACTTAGAATATAGAATATAAATTGCCTTGTCATTATAGAAAATGCATATCGCTGCCAAGTCACATCAAGCTAGTCCCAAATTGTAACTCTGTTACAATTTGCTCTCGACGTTTTGTGGAAATAACTCAATAACTCAGTATTAGTTGTTTAATTATTGTTCTATGGTGTGTTGGTTAAATAGCCTGATGCAGTTAATAATAATTTTTTTTATTATGCTAGATCAATGCCAAATTCAGTCCAATTTAAGATCACGACTGTAATTGTAGTAGTCTGCCATGTCGAAAGTATGACGTTTCATTTTAGCAAAATACAATGACAAAGATAACTAAATGACACCTGAGAAAGTGTCTTGCTTGTGTCCATAGGTCTCTTGGCTCCTTGGTTTCTCCGGAGGGCTGAGGAAATGGTCCAGGTTAGCATGGCCTGCGGTTGATGCATTTTGGGGAACCACAGGCTTGAAGGCAGTAGAATGAAGACGTGACTTATCAGCGTTGGCCTGAAAGAGTGAAATGACCGACAGAAACAGATTTGTAGTAAATATAACATGTATCATTTATTCATGTATTTAAATGCATTTATATATGTTTGTTCGATTTCCAATCGCACAAGGGAGAATGGGGATGTGGTCATGTGGAGTCCTATCGTAGGAACTGCAAAAGTCACTTACTGGCTTTAACAGTAGTTCATCATCAGTTGTCACATACTGAATGATGACACAAATGAAAAGGCCAGATTATTTTTTCCTATAATGTCTGAGTATTAGAAATAGAACCAGTGAAGTGTGCAGAATTGCTTCTCTACCGGCCGACAGCAGCCTTTGCAAGCAAAATTCACTAGACTGCTATGAAAGAGAAAACTCAATTTCCAAGATAAACGTATTCTCCACATGTCCCGTCTGTGCTGTCTAGGAGCGTCACAAGCTATACCCTACCTCTCCCTCCTTTCTGCCCTGCTCTCCTCCTCCCTGCACCCAACATCTCACCGCATGTGCTGTCTGAGGGAAGATGAATAGCCCCTCTCTGTGATATTAATAATATGAGCCGCTGTTGTAAACTCAGCATTCCTTCTCACTGACTTCATGCCTGGGCAGTGGGATGACTTGCCCTGTTTTCTTTTTCTCCCCCCTCTGTTTATGAAGTGCCCTGCGCACAGTTTGATGCTGTTTGATGTTGGTGAATGGGTGAATTTGTTTATCGTTACCATTACTACACCTCCCATGCGCATAGATAATTGACCTTTGGCCAAGAGTTTGATTGACAGGCAAACTGACCAATCAGAAGGCCAATATTATACGCTTTTTTGCTTTCTGCCATTTTGTCCGACAAACAAAATAATCTCCGTCAACTGGCATCACAGTATCTCCGTCAACTTTAAATTAAATTCGTTGTGAAAATGGTGAAAATATAGAGCACAATCTATTTTTATTTTGTAAAAGAGTTGCAGAGAGCAGACAGGGAAAGCAGAGCAGACAGGGAAAGCAGAACAGCCTGCTGCTTTCAGTGCAGCCACATATCCAATCCTTTCTTGAATACCAACTGACCTGACATGTCCTCATATTCTTCTGCCCTTTCCCCTGGTACAGATAAATTGAATCCGGTTTAAGTTTCCCCTTATCTACTATTCTAATATTTTGTTCAAAGGAAAGTTTAGAGACATTTTAAATAATAATATGGAAGAAAAATCAGTGTAATTCAAAAAAATAGACATGTACTGCCTGAATCATTTCACATTTTACCTTTATTAATGTGATACTTGATTAGCGATATTTCTCATATTAATTGAAAATAAAACAATCTACAATGAAAGCAATGGCATATTTATAGTACTTTATACTAGCTTACTGTAACCGTATCCTACCTGTAGTATTTTTTTAGATAAAGATGCTGTGGATGCATGTCCCACCGATAAATGTGTGCAACTTTTTTTTTTTTTTTTTTTAAATGACATAGGCCTACTTGAATTTAAATAAGAAACTGAAATCGCATGGCACATCCTGCAGTTTTCCGATTTCTCCCACATGTTGATGATGCTAATGACACTATACTGGTTGGATGTCGAAGTGGTTCGAACCGAACACACAACTAACACTTTCCCATGTTAGCTACCTCACCACCACTGCTGCCTAGTTACTAAAGTTAGGCAACGTTTACCACTATGGCTATGTGATTGTTCGGCGAGACACCTAGCCAAATGGCTAAAAAAAAGCCTGCGGACGATTCCAGCTCAGATGGTTATAAGAGTATGTACAAGCAGGAGGAGAGGACATGACTGCAGTCAAGGGAGCCGGTGTTTGTAAAAAGAGTCTCGCCAGCCGGCATTTGTATTGTGCAGTTATGATACTGTAAGTCATACGCAGAGTTCAGAGTGAAGCTACGTGGTCACATAATATGATCTATACATTTTGTTTCATATGGCTATGAATCTATAAGCAGTTATATGAACATATCAGTTATTTTTTTAAATACATTTCATTAAAAAATTGGTATGTTTAATTTTTTAATAGTGAAGCAGTATTTTTGTCCTTAATAAATCAGATTTTTACTGTGCCCCCAAATTTTTGGTTGTGCTCCTACATTTTTCTTTTTAAGTAAGCGTCGAGCTCTGTGCAGTGTAGTCTAGTTAATGAATAGATATTATCAGACCTATCTAAATTATGTGTTCGTCATTTCCAGTTTATTAAAGTAGTAATATATGACTTTTTATGACTTATTGAAGTAATATAATGATGACTCAGACCACTGTACATTAATGAAAGCCTTTCCATTTGAAATTCCGACAGTTTATATTATCTGGTGTCTGTGTGCGTCATTCCCAGATTCCCATTCCCAAATGCGTATGTGGCCGATGTCTCACCCTCTCTGTCTGTTTCCCTGACACAGGCAGCAGTTTGGGCACCACAATGTTGGTGCCTCCTCCTCCATTGTCCTCCATTGGCGCTCCTCGGGGGTACACACACCTGGGTTTATTGCTCACCTTGTAGGAAACAGTAAAGTAATCTTTGTATTAATACAAATGAGGATATTCCTATTAAGTCTTTAGACTTAAGTTTAAAGTAAGATACAGGAGACAGGTCAAGCAAAATAGATCATAGGTGCTGATATACCCAGTTTCATCATGTGTTCTCACCTTGATGTAAAAGAAGTCTTCGCTTCTTCCCGAGCGGGAATGAGAGAGGCCCTTGGAGGGTTGAGTGGAGGATGAGGATCCCTGTGTAAAGCCGTACTTCAGCAGCCCGTCCAGGGTGCGGCCCCCCGTCTTCCTCTGGTGACCCGTCCCCTTTTTTAGCTTGCAGTCGGGTGTCTGGCAGTGTTTGTTGTTGAGGCTGTGGCCATTGACGATGCTGCTGACACTGCCCATGGTCCTGCAGGCATAGGTGAGGGCAGAGCGGTGCTGACGCGAGGCCGGTCTCGTTATGCACAGAGGAAGAGACGTCACGAGTCATGTCCTCATGGAAGGACTGTCAATGGCCTCATCTGTGAGATAAGGGAAACAAGTGAATACAGTCATTTTCAACGCATATGGTTTATTAAATGCACATCTGTTTAGGGGTAGTTATGTTGTGGAGGAAATTTGCATCCGGTGTTATTTCTCTTGATTAGAATCTCTCATGCTGTAATTGCAGGTATAACCCATATATCTAGGGTAAAATGTATTTGTATGTGTCCAAATTGCATTGTATTAGGGTTTACGGCATTGTGGCCAACTGAATTTCAGTTTAATCACAAAACAAACACGCTAAAAAGAAAGCTAACCTGGCACTCTGCCCGGCTTTGTGCATCTAGATTTATGGCTCAACCGATGATCTTGACAAATAACCCTTTGGGTGCCCTTCCCCTAAACAAACTGTAATTAGACTACTTCACACTTACTCAAAACTTGGCACACAACATCAACTTGTATATAGTAATTTTTGTATCCATTTTCTTATTTAGTTTAGAGTTCAGAGAGGCCACACAGGAGGATTTGAAAATAGGACTGCCACTGTATTAGGCCCATTTGTTTTGTGCTGTTACCCCCCTACATAAACAGTGCTACTGTTAACGCTGTTCCACCCCTCTATCCACCATTCCCACCTCCCATTCGGAGTGAATCAGGCCCCAGATGTTGCTAGTCATGATCTCTAACACACAGGGGAAAAGTACTCTCACTTGTTACTAAGTAGCAGAGGGCTCCGAACTGGCTGTTCAGGCCCCTTGTGCTCTCCTAACCACCTGGTCCTTCGCCTTTAGGCGTTTCACAATAGCCAAGGCAACAAAAGCATCGACCAAACAGCCCGCCATAATAGTGCTATGCTACACTTAGCTAGGGGCTAATCCGTGGCTAATCATTCTTTGCATGGCTGTGTTGTGAAGAGACACTTGTCACACTTCAGTTGGCAGTAGCATTGTTGTAAGGGGCTTGGGGAGCATGGCGCAAGATGTTGAATCAAGGGGTTCATAAGTTAGAGAATGATAGGAGGGATGATGTGACAACAGCAACGTGGACGTAAACAATGAAGAGGGGACATGAAAAGGGGAACATTTTAGGAGTTGCAGTGACAGCCATTCAAAAAGGAATACAATCATGACAGGAACATGTTTATCCTATCTAGATGCTGATTCATGTGCTAGGAGCTAGTGCGAACAGCGACTACATACTGTATACTTTGCATGTAGCCCAATGATGATGAAAAGCAGTTTGCAGACAGCTCCTTGGAAAGCATCCAATTCAGGGCCGACGCCACGGCAAGCCACAACAAAGCTTTTAATTCAGGGTGTAATGCAAATTCAATCTACACAATAAACAGCTGCTGAAAATATTAAATCTATGATGTTTTCAGATTACAGTAGTACCTGTGCCAGCAAAAAGCAAAGCAGTCTCGCAAGCCACAGATGTAAACAGCCCCTGAGATGGCTTTGACTGCCTCTCTTCCAGTCTTCCACTAAATGTCAAATCATCCACTACATACTACCACTCTAGGATATTAGCATTCACAACAGAGAGACTAAGACAACAAAACATTCGACTTACCTGCTTGTCAAACCTAAGCATTCATCTGTAACAAGTCTACAGCAGAGCTGAACTATCCAGTACAGGAGACAGTACAGGAGACAGTGGGGCTCACAGACGTGTGTCTGTCTGAGTGTGTGTGAGTGCGTCCCTGAATGAACCAGCAGAAAGTGAAAACCTCCACGCTATCACACCAGCCAGGAGGGTCTACTCACTGAGGGGGTGGGTCTTCCAGCTTTTCTACTCAGCAGGAACCCAACTTTGCATTATAACTGACATGTAAATTCAACTGGGCGTACTTCTGTGTGTGTGTGTGTGTTTGTGGGAGGTGCTTTGGGACGTGACCCCCCCCCCCACACACACACACACACACGCACACCCCAGCCCTGGGGAATCGGTGTACAACATGTGCTCCCATACAACCGGCGTGTGCCGCTCAAGTGATTAACTCCTAGCATTCACAAAGGATCCTTTACTCCCCTTTGTTCTCCCCAACACTCCCCATATCACCCATGGACACCCCCCCCCTGCCCCTTCATCCACTAACTGTGTAATGACCATTCATTCCTCCCTCCCTCCTTTCCATCATCCCCTCCCTCCATTGACGCACCGCTCTGAGCCCTGCACCCACGCTGAACATACAACACTTTGGCTGAAGGAGGGGAAAAAGGCGACGGACCCTCTCCCAACTCCTTTTCTTTGTCTGTTGAAGTGTGCCGCTCCTTGCTAGCGCTGCCGTCTGTCAGTTGATGTATGTTCCCCAAACAGCCCAGGACCATATTTAAGTGTTAAATAAATACCTACGCCTCAGAATGAGAGGTCTGAAGAGCTCCATTTTTACAGTGATTTACCACCACAAAGCCACTACACTTTTTGTTCACTACACACACACACACACACACACACACACACACACAATCATGCAGCACACACCTACACAAAGTGTAGGCCTCGGAATCCCAGGGAGAAACATATTGTTTACACACACAAAAAACAACAACTTTAGGCTCAAATACAACAAAACCAAGACAAGAAACATAAGGGGCGGTTTCATACTTTAAAAAAGAGGGTCTGGAGCTTTGCCTACAGTGCTGTTAAAATCATGTTTTTTTTGTTTTTTATTTATTTATGTTTGCTTTGTAGTAACACCCACCATTATTGATTGGTTGATATGAAAATGTGTACATTTGTTGGAAAACAGTGGAAAACAGTGTTCTAACATAAACAACCATTGCAGAAAGTTGACTCCTGAACTGCATTAAATAATTTAAAAGTTTCAAACCATTTTGAAGAGCCTGGATATTTCTGACCTGCAATAAGATCTCTTTAGATCTACTTTTCATATCCAATACTCCTATACTGCCATTGTTCGCCCATGTAGTCCTATTCAGTCCTGAGCATGCTTGGCTAAACAATGACTCTCCTGCTTCCTTCTGATTTGCCCTTTGGCAGAAAAGAATGAATGTATCACTTGTATTGACCTTTCATATAAATAACAAAATGAATTGAGGATCTTATATTTCTTAATTATTTTTAAATGAAATAAAATGTAAGAGATTGTCTAACATCAACTAAGTGTTCTGATTGGACAGAATGATGTATGTAATATTGTGTGTGTGTGTGTGTGTGTGTGTGTTTGTGTATGTACATGTGGGGTTATTTTCAGTCTGTGTGCCAGTTCCACTATTTTACCCATGTGCCCATTTACAGTGTCTAATGGGGAGTCCTGCCCCCATTTCCATGCTAGCCCTTGTTCCACCAGCCCATGTTTGTCAATGCAGTTAGCCTTCCTAAAAAGCTGAGACCTCCTATTGGACGATTCTATTCGTATTCTAGGCTAACTGGGTATATTTGCCTTGTTAACAAAAGGTACAACCTTGATTATTTTACATATATAACAACTACACTACCATGAGTTGTTGCTGCACACAAGAAACAACATAATAGTGGTGTATTTACTGGTTTGAAGTGACACGAAATGCATTAATTGTTCAGTTTACAAATGTTAGTGTCTGGCGAGTGACGTTTAAGTCATGGTGTCCGTGGACTTGCGGGAGATGGTGTTAAATAATGGCCACTAAAAATGCTAACATTGAATAAACAACGATATCTCATTAAACTGGCCATTGCTTTCTAGACAAAAGGAATGAACTTCATGACATATTGTTGAGCTATGTTCCTGTATTTGGAATTTGTATTTTCTTTACCTCTAGAACAGAAATCTTTAGTTCCAGTTTCACTTCGGCTTCCTCTGCGCCTTACTTATGTCTGTGTAGGCAGTGTGGGGGTTGCCCCAATTGACCTCCTTGACACAAAGCACTGGTCCACAGAAGACCAGCTGACAGCCTCACCCCCCGCCCCCCCTTTCCCACTTTCCTCCACAACCCCTTCCACCTACATGCACACAGACACACACACACACACACACACAATCAGAGCATAGCCAATCCATTAGCTCATGCAGGCAGTGGAAGGCAGCAGGAACAGGATTTATACTTTTCTAACAATGACCATGAACCTCTGCTGTTCTGACTGTACTTTCAGGGCTACACTGTCACAGTGCCATATGGTGCTATGATTCCCACTGTCTGCATGGTAATTCCTAACAGACGAGTGGAAGATGATCTAGTTCATTGTGTCTGTTTTTATGGGTCAGACACTGTTCTTGCACTTAATCTGTGCACGATCCCCATTCTCTTTTAAAAAAATTTTTAATTAAGCAATAAAACATGCCGATTTGCCTTTTTTTAATTTGACTTAATATTACTTGATATTATCAGTTTCATACCTTCACTTTATTGTCTGTGCTTTGAAAAGACAATAGTGTAGTGTGTACAATAGTAAAATGATATTTCTAAATGGATAACTTTGTCCGTTTAAGTGGCAAGAAAAGCCCAGATTCTTATAAAGTAAAAGACAATAAAATATTAACAAAAGATATTCTGGATGGCATCTTTAATCCCAGGGGAGATATAAAACTCAGACCTCATATTGTTTCCAGCATGGCATAACATGTTATATAACCAGAATCGATCTGGAGTACACGGCACACGGCACAGGGATAACAAAGTACTAGCCATGGGCGTTTCCATCTTGCGAGGAATCCATAACGCTTTTACTTACTTACTTACTTTAAAAGGTACAATCCTTGATTGCACTGTAGCACCCCCAGAACTGCCCCAGATAACTTTTCCACAATTTTATATTTTCCACAAAAGGGGATATGGGAAGTGGAAGGGGGAGGGGGGGGGGGGGGTAAAGAAAAGTGTAAGCCTATGACTGTTGTAGGGGAGGAGTATAGAGGAGTGACTGTCACTCAGCTGTCAGGTGTGGGAGGGGAATGCTTTGTTCCAGACACACACTCTCATGTGAGAGCAAAAAGTATATATTTAGTGACTGATATGCTGAATTATTGAAGAGCAACGCTCTCTTTCTTTCCCACCATCTTGACCTGCCAGGATTACCACACACACCTTCCCAAATGTGCCACATATACGGTGACTGTCTTGTGAAAACACACTGAAAATAGGTAAAAATAACACCACAATAATAAATCTGTTAATATTGTGCATACATTATAACCTCTTCATTCAGTTGTTACAAGAAACATACGTTTAATCTAAAATGGTAGTAGACTCTTAAAAATAGACATTTTTTGCTGTGTCAGTGTCTCACCCACAGTGGCTGTGTTGCGAGTGTGACAAATGCTGAGCTGCCATCAACTGGGAATGGGGTCTTGGACAGAGACCACCATCAATCTTCAACTTTTACTTACTTGCCAAGCACACATGATACACACACACACACACACACACACACACAGGCACTGACATGCACTTAGAACCGACATGTTCACAGGCGCGCACACACGCAGTGGGATTCAATAGCAGCTAATTAGGTAATCCATTTAGTTCATTGTGGAGGAGATTGAGCATGAATAGAACTTCCGTGCTGAAGTGGAATAGCAGACACTCATTACTGCCATAGAGTAAGGAGATGGAATACCAGTCACGGAGAGAAGACAGAGATATTGAAAAGAGATGCACACAGAAGGAAAGAGAATGAGAAAGACAGGGAGAGATTTATACCCTCCGACTGACATTGCATCATTCATTGATGACTTTCATATTGTCCTATCAACAGTCAATGGCTCCACTGTGCAAAGTTTCACTTTATGGGATGGAAGGATATGGTTCAATAAGGGAATATGCACCAGTGTCATGTGGGGGCAGCACATAGCACTGACTTAAATTAATGTCAGTGTCTTTTAATGGCAAATTGACCAGTCTTTGATAAGGGGTCAGTATTTATTGCCACCTCTGCCCCGTTGAAAGTGTGTTTAAATCCCACTTGGGGTGCCTCTAAATGAGACATTAGGCTAAGAAAACGTTCACCCTCCTTCCTTATAATATATAAAATGGTTTCCGGAGCTCTTCAATGGCAGGCTGACTGCTATTGCACTAGAGGATGCATTTACATATCCTTGACAGCTGGGGTATAGAGGGAAATATATCTAAATGGAGTCTAAATGGAATCCCTAACGGTTGTAATCAGGATGCAACGTGATGCCCATAAAATAGTGTTAAATACCTAAATGTGCTTTTTATACGTGTTTATTGGCCTGACTCCACTATGTTCACTATTTTCGTTTATGGCCCTAACTTATTAATCGCCCTGGATTCTATCCAAAATTGGTTTCAAAGAGCCGTATACACAGTGTTCTGCACAGAGCAAACCAGAGCTGGCCAGCTACAAACGTATAAAATATTTACTTCCAGAGCTTTTATCCCTTCTTCAAACGAAGGACAACGTGAAAAATTACACGTACAGATAATGTAATTTCTGTGTTTTTGCAGTAGTTGCATTCAGGAATGGTTAAATCAGTCCTCACCTGTCACTTTTCGGATTGCCAGTATAGCATATGTGTTATAAAATATCTCATAAGCATCATGGAATCTAAATTACACAGTCTTGCTTGCTGTGCTGAATCATTATCTATCCTGCCGGTATAGCAGTACAATATTAGAAAACGTGTTTTTTTAATCAGAGATTATCTAATCTCAGACTAAAACCATGTTCTGTTGAATTTTGTATTTTTTTTTTCAGATCACTTCTGATGAAATTTGAAATGGAAAACAATTTCTGATAGGTAATGTCAACACATCATTATATGATGACATAAGTGGTATTAAAGGGTCACTCCTCTATCACGTTATAGCGCCCATAGAACCACAGATAATTGTCCTAGTTTATTTGGAAACACAACCTTCGTGAGACTTGCTTGGCCAAACTGTGTCTGTTCAGCCCTGGTAATCCATGTTTATAAGCCTATGGTGGTTTAGGTGGGAAAGAATGAGGTCTCTCTCTTGGCACTGAGGCCCACTGACCCTGCGAGCTGAAGACTCAGCGATAAGTCATTTTGGAGCCAAGCCATCCTCCCATCTTCCTAATCTACAATGGCTATTTGTGCATGCATGTAGGAGTAAGAGTAAGACACAATGAGCTCACTTAGAAGGGGCTTACTGTATATCATTAAGATATCAGTTGAAAATATGTGCTTGAAGAGGCAATGTATGTAAGTGGCTGAGGCAACATAAAAGTGTAGGGAATCTCATCAGGAGTCTCTCTACTTTGAGAGGTGGTGGTGCCAAAAAACTAGCACTAAGTCACAGCTACACTTACATCCTATACTATATATCCTACGCTCCATTACCATGATATATTTTCTTCTTTTCACAGTGAACCATCCGTGTTGATCTGAGAGTCACTAATGGAACCTTTAAGAGACAGTGTAACATACCAGCTGAGTGGATACACTTCCCTGCCACAAAAGCCTTTACTGAGAGGATGCTGTATTTGGATAACTAGGACATCTATTTTAGGAAGTGTCTTCTTTAGCAGGTCATGACAGCTCCAGTGGTTTGTCACAGCATAGATGACGATCAGTACTACATTAATACAGGCAAAATTGACTTGTACAATATGTAGATGGTTGTTTAAAGGTTCTATTTATCTATTCACTAAATCCTACATTTTATGTAAGCACAAGAAAAGCAAATGACTAAGCCTTCCTGCCATAACAAGACGAGGGCTCTGCCTTTTCTACTTTTATCCTCCACACCCTCTCATTGGGTTTCTGTATGTCTTTTACGATATGTTAAAGTTGTCCGAACATGCCTCAACAGGACTGTTTACCTCTTCAGCGTTTCATCTTGTCATTAGCGCACTGAAATCCAGGCTCCCTGCTACGGGTTTCAACACATACTGTACCACACACAGGTGTCACAATGGTAAAACTGGGTGTGTTTTGATGGTCAAATCATTGCCAGGAGTTGTGTGTTGGCCTCCATTATGCCACAAAAGTGTTTCAAATATTCATCAGAACATCAAACTATTCCAGGACAGTGGAGCAGATGTCTTTTGAAGACAATGTGGAGAGACATCTGTGATAGGCAGACACATTTCTGCTTTGCATGAATAGCAGCTATAATAAACAGATGTGTGTCACTGCTGTACAGTATATTTTTCTTAATAACTATGTCCAGGGACCTCTTAAAACAAACATATAGTGATCCCTATGATTCTGCAATGTTGATGACTGTGTTTTGTCTTTGCCTTGCTGGAAGTAAAGAACTTAATTGACAGTGGTGTTGGAAAAAAAGTTGAAAGCTTCTATTTAACTTAGATCTAGCGTGTCCTGGAAGATGCAGCACTTCAAAAATGTAAAAGTTACACTTAAAAGTTAAAAAGTTGAACTCCCTAATTTACTGTGGACGAGCTTTGAGCTCAAACTTTCTAACTTGTAAAAAAAAGACACCATCTCAACTGTTCTGTATAAACCTGAAATGAATTTAACCTAATCAAAGCCAAATCAAGCTGTCTTAATCAAACATACCTTGCATTGTGTGATCTGCCACTTCCCCTTCTCTTTCTGTAAGTTTGACTGAGCCTGCAGGACAACATACACTCTGTCATGTCTTGTGAAACAGCCCCTGCTCCTTCTTTCTGTTCACATGAAGGTGACTTACCTCCATTCTTCTCTTGTCTCTGTGGAACAGCGTGGACAAAGCGTTGAGAGAGACAGAGACAGGGACTTCTGCGTTAAGTTGGGATGTTTTGTCTGATCCCTCTCCTCCTCCTCTGCCGTCTGGTGTGGTCACTCCGTCCCATCTCCCGCCAGGAGAGCGCCGCCACATTCCTCCATAAACACACGCTTTCTCTCGGCCCTCCCTCTCTTTACAGTGTGTCCTTGTTGCCTGTTTCCTAACTCCCTCCCACTCTTTCCTCTACTCTGACTCTCCCTCCCTCCCTCCCTCTATCGTGGCTGTTGTAACACCCATTTCTATTTAGCTGTGACTCACCTCCCCCCCCCGCCTCTTCCCCTTTCTCCACCTGCCTCCACCTGCCACCCTCTATTCCCTCTCTCTTGCTTCCACTCTCCTGGCTGTTTGCCCAGAGGGTCTGCTATCCGTCATAACTCACTTGGCTGTTTCTCTATGCCCGTGTGCCCACATACCATCATCGATGGTATGTGGGCACACGTAGCAGCCACGTAGCATGACACAGTGTGTACGTGTGTGTGTGCGTGTGTTTAGTGTGCGTGCGTGCGTTGTTTTTTAAAAAGATACTATAACCTGGGTTAATTTGACTAATTCCATCTGTATTGCTGTATAACGGCAGTAGAGTGGGTTGTAATTACTGTGAGCAGTGGCCACCATTAGGCAATATTGTTGAAAGATTGTTCTATCTCGTGACTGTAATGCTCTAAAGGCTTGACTACGAAGTAATTGGACTACAGTTGGATTATGAGAAATAAGAGACGGAAGTGTGTGTGCATGCTTGCGTGCAGATATATATTTATATATGTGAATGGCTGCAATTGTGGTAATTTATTTCACAAACATAAAACCACTGCCACTGGCAATATATATATATATTTATGTGTGTGTGTGTGTCTGCTGGGCTCTTACCCTCCATGCTCAGCGGCTGTAGATTTAACCCGCTTCACTGGTCCCACTGCCTCCTCTGGCTCTCCTCCTCCTCCTCAGAACACACACACACACACACACACACACACACACACACACACACACACACACACACACACACACACACAAACACACAC
>JAOEHI010016083.1:0-27687 GCA_025447815.1 Percopsis transmontana
TGTATGTTTGCCAAATATTTAGTGTAGCCCGTTGTCCACAATGTCTAGGACGGTTATGCAACTTTACAGTTTAGCCTAACGTTACACCTGTGGGTTTATAATTCGTCATTTGTATACCCCATTTCACTGCGGTTCAATGTTGTGAAACTGTTTTATGATTCTTTGGAGTTTTTGTTTCTGACAGGGTTATAATTTACTTTTGAAATGTCAGTATGCAAACACAGACATTAATGGAGCAACACTTTAATTTTTTTCATCTTAGGAAATCAGCTATTCTCCCGATTTTTCTTTTTTTCTTTAAAAATGGCTTCGGATTAAGCAAAAAGGAAACACGTCAAATTGACGCTACCACAAGGGGGCACTGCTGTCTCCAAAAACCCACATGCATAATAAGTACGCTGCTCATCTGGAGGGGACAGCTACCAATTTTCTTTTGATTAGTAATTAATACAAAAAAGGGGGAGGGGGGTATGCGTATTAATAATTATGTTAATTTACTGTCATATCAGGGGGGTGGTACTGCACCAAGAAGATCCAAATCGCAGTACACACATTGTCATTTGTTTTACTGCTACACTATTTATGCATTTATTTATTTTTCGGGGGTCAGGTGCCACATATTGCTTGGTAACATGCCCATGGTCCTTCTGTAGAATGATTCTAAGAAGGTGGTATCCATCAATAGTGATGTTTATACTTCAGCCTTGTGATCATACTCCTCTTTCGAGACCTTCACTGACCCCCCCCCCCATCACGGCCTGCACACTGGTGCAGTAAATGGAACTGCCCCGCTCTGCCTCTCAGCAATGGTCAGGTTCCAGGCCCCTACCAGAGCGGTTCGATCTACCACCTCAGCTGGTCGGCTGGCACCTCCATCAATACAAGGGAGCAAGAGTCGCTCAGCCCAGTCTCGACTGTTTTCTGTCCTGGTGCTGCAATGGTGGAATGACCTTCCGGCAGCAGACAGCAGAGTCATTATCTTCCGCAAGAGACTTAAGACCCACCTCGGTACCTCGGCCACTGACCTCTCCACCTCATAACACTTCCACTGAAATTCTCTAACGATCCATTTACTTTTGTCTTTATCCCTTTTTTATTAAAAAAAATTAAATAAATAAAAGCGTCTGCTAAATGCTGGAAATGTAAATGAAAGTTAAATGCTCATGAGCAAGTACAACCAACTTCCAAAACCCTTGTTTCTCATGCATCACTGCGCCACTGAGCAGAGCCATAGGGAAGTTTTTCAATGTGTTTATCTAGTTAAAAGTCTATTGATGGAAAGCGCAGTCACTGAATTTGTTTTCTTTCTGGCCTTCGAGCATCAAATGAGGGAGGCGCTAAATGCTGAGAAATGCTATCGGGGACAGGCATTCGTCTCTTGCAGAGCGGGCCTTTGTAAATCCTTCCCTCTCGTCAGAACGACAGGAGTGGAAAATCAACAGCAGGCCATTAGGACTTCGCCACTGGGTGTGACTAAAGCCAATCGCCCGCTAGAGACAGACTCACATGCAGTCAATAGAAAACAAGCGCTCGGGTCTCTTCAATTGGCGGACCCCACATTCCGTCAGCACGGCTCCGTCTGACCACAGCTGAAATCAATAGTTTTTTCCTGTCTAGTTAAGTAGCCCCCGGGCCCGATAACGCTGTCCTCGAGCCTGCTAACAGCCCTCTGTTGACTTCCTTGTGTGCCGCTACACCTGCAGGAGGGCTTGTTTAGAAGAAACCGCCACATAAATCACCTGCTTTTATCCATATTAGCCAAATGTATTATCAGGACGAATGTACTGCTTCGTCTGCAACGTAAGAAAATAAGCAAATTAACTGTAAAAAGTATGTATGCAAATGAAGCACTAATGCCAGAGCTTGTAAATTAGTGTGACCAATTAGAATATATTAGGCTAAATATACATTAGGTTACAGTAACGGCTCCCTATAGTGCAATATATAATAGTACACTGTGTACAGAGAAAATAATGCAGAATCTATTCTACACAATGTTTTATACATACTGTATATCAAAATATCACAGGGCCATTGGGATCTCTGAGGAACCACGGCTTGAAAGACAGTGCGCATACACCTTTTACCATTTACATTGCAGGCTTTTTAACAATAAGGACTTGATATGGTGGAAAACTCACCCACACTGGAAATACGTAATGTTGAAGTTCTGATAGTGTTTTTTTCTTCTCTCACTCTCTCTCTCTCTTGGGCGGTGAGGGAAAGAAAATGGGCGCTGACAGTTCAAGGTCTCAGTGGCGTCATCACTGACTTTGTCTCTTTTTAAGTCCTCCCTCCCGTGTGCATTCCATACACACAGTAAATGCACAGGCGCTGTTACTAAGTCGGTGACAGAAAGCATTTTTCATCATTTTCAAGGCTGTGTCCATTAACTGCATCGAGGCCTTGTGACCAATTGCCCAGGAGCATTTTAAATCAGCAACCTACACAGTGTCAAAGCTCATATGCACAAGAATCTTTCTTTTAGTGTATATATATCTATTCCATTGTAAAGGCCAATACCTGACATTCTGGCTGGGAGTCCAACACCTAGACCACTACACTATCCTGCTCCCACCACAGTCCTTCCGCGCTTTTCCAAGTTTCTAAAATACAAACTTTCCACTGTCACCTACCCAGCTAGTGGCTAACAACAAACATGCCTTTCATGTTTCACGTTGCGATGTAAGCTAGTCCCAGCTTGTATCAGTCTGAATCCCTTAAACATCAAGAGGGAACCTAGAGTACACACACACACAGAAAAGACATTTACACCACCAAATTGAGGTTGAGATAAATACATGTTGATACATTCTTTCTATTGCCTGGTTTCGGGAGGGAACAGTAGCTACATAAATTCACAGCGGTGCACCTTACAAAAAATCTGTACGTAAAAAAAGATACTGTCCCGATAAAGCAATCGACTGCGAAGAAGCATCTGAATTGTTTCTGTAGTTTTGTAACTGAAATCTAAAGTTACTGGCACATCAAATGTTACACTTTAGGCTCTGTTTAGGCAGCGTGAAAGAATGAATGTCATGCTGAGTGAGTGAGTGAATGCAGACTCGCTTGGAGGACACACGCATACATACACACCACGATTGCAAAAGACATTCTCACCCAGTTTTCTACAGCTTCATTTTCTAAAGTACCATATTTTTATGTGTTGTTTTTTCTTAAACTAATTCATATAATTTTACATTATGACATTCACTCCTGTGAATGCCAATTTTAGCAATAACTGGGTGTAAATCCATCAACTGAAATTAACGAAAATTAGTCAATACGTCTTCAGAGAGTCCTAAAACATTTCCACCTCAGAGCTTTGTTATGATATGTGATCTGTATGGCAGCTCAATCGATAGGTGTGCCTAAGGCAACAGTCAGAGCAGCTGAATCAATTAACTCACGCTGGACCTTTCCTTTTGCAGGAAATCATGGCGGGCATTTTGTTTGTTTTGATGTCGGACAGTTCGGTCAATATCGATAAGCACGAAGAAGACGGTCTCACCGAGTTAGGTTGGGGCTTAGCTGAGCTTTTATTTTGATTTAATTAGTAGTTAATTCTAGTTGTAAGACACACCACTAAAAACATCCTGTATTCAAACGATAGACGATATTGGTGGAAAACACATTGATAAGTCAAGTTCAATGTTTATTATCAAATACACTTTATAGAGCAGCAGCAATGAAATGGTAATGAATTGCTTGGTCGAAGTGCATAATCACTTCCAGGGAAATCATTGCAGTACACTACACAAAAAAACTATGTGACAACATGAATTCACTTCAGTTGGTGTGCATGCGTGTGTATCGGGGTTATAAACTGCTGCTCTCTATTTGTAGCAATGCTAGCAGCTGTATATACTTAGAGTATATACATACAGTATACACACCTATCACTAGCAACAGTTTGAGATGCAATGAGAGGAAATATACATTCCTACAAAAAACTATTCATGCTTCTGTCGCTTCACAAAACCCCATGTAACCCCTGTGTTGTTCTCTTTTATCCACCTCCTGAGGGCGTGCTTTGACCTCCAGAGGTCACCTTAAATGTCCCGACCCCCGAGTTCCCGCCATTACCTCCCTTATCTCCCAGAATCCACCTGGCCTGAGGCGCTCTCTCTCACTCAAACACACAGGTGGACACACACACACACACAGAGGAAACGTGCTCTTGAAAAGGTGACTGTACTAGCCGTCTTTTCCGTTACCGGCGCCTGATTGGATGTCGTCATGGAGACGGGTGCTGGAGTTGTGTGTGGCGAGCATCCAACCCCCTGCAGAGGTAGGTTATGCGATGTGTGTGTGTGTGTGTGTGTGTTTGTGCAGAGGAAGGGATGGAGCGTTAAGGAGCCCTCAACGCCAGATTATATTCACACACAAAGACAAATGTGCAATGTACTTCACAGTGTGTGTGTGTGTGTGTGTGTAGGCCTATACCACTGTCGGGAATAAAAGCCCTGTCCCAGTACATTTATATTCATGGACACTGTAAGGTGAGCCTGTGTCGTCTGGCAAACATCTGCTCTGACCAAGTGCTCTTTGGCAAGACAGCATCCATCAGCCTCAACTATGAATGTAGAATTGTAGGATTATTACTATGCAAACACAATTTCCTTTCATAGCTTTATCACACTATTGAATATTGAACATTTGCATTATTATATAATAATGTAATTATACACCGATCAGTCATAACATTAGGACCACCTGCCTAATATTGTGTAGGTCCCCTTTTGCCGCCAAAACAGCCCTGACCTGTCGAGACATGGACTCCACTGGACCTCTGAAGGTGTGCTGTGGTATCTGGCACAAAGACGTTAGCAGCAGATCCTTTAAGTCCTGTAAGTTGCGAGGAAGGACCTCCATGGATCGGACTTGTTTGTCCAGCACATCCCACAGATGCACGATTGGATTGCAAAGCACTGTGTTCTGACACATCAGAACCAGCATTCACTTTTTCATCAATTTGAGCTACAGTAGCTCGTCTGTTGGATTGGACCAGACGGGCCAGCCTTCGCTCCCCACGTGCATCACTGAGCCTTGGCCGCCCATGACCCTGTCGCCGGTTCACCGCTTTCCCTTCCTTGGACCACTTTTGAGAGGTACTGATCACTGCAGACTGGGAACACCCCACAAGAGCTGCAGTTTTGGAGATGCTCTGACCCAGTCGTCTAGCCACCACAATTTGGCCCTTGTCAAAGTCGCTCAAATCCTTGAGGACAAAATGTTCACTTGCTGCCTAATATATCCCACCCACTGACAGGTGCCATGATAACGAGATTATCAGTGTTATTCACTTCACCTGTCAGTGGTCATAATGTTATGGCTGATCGGTGTATATAATTTAAGTAAAATTAAAGTGTGGTATAAATAGTATAGTACAGATTACATTGTGTATATAGATACACAAATAAACTAAGATGAAGTATTAGAATACTGAAAAATAAATACATTTAAGCTTATATAAGCACAGCCAGGAAGACGAAAGACAATTTATAATGAATCCCCCATGGGGCAATTAGATTAATTTTAAGTTACATTTAGCCTATGCAATCTTAAAATATAAATTTTTTAAATTATATTTTTAACCATAAATAATTTTTACACAATATAGATATTGCCTCACTTTTGACTAATTTCCTACTTAAACAAATTTTTCCTTCCAGGTTATAAAACAATAACATGTGGAAAGATGTAAGCGAATTGAATATTTATATAAATGTGAAAGGGAAAGGGAATTATTCTATGCCATCTCCCCACTTAATAGCTACTGAAGTGCCCTTTAGCAAAGTATTTAACAGCTACTGAAGAGCCCTTGAGAAAAGTACCTAACGGTAGTAGGTTGTTATGGACTGTCAGACTGCATGTAACTGTGTGGGGCTTTTCAGAATAACTGTATTCATGCTCATATTTCTGTGTATTTTTAATAGGCGTTGACTTGATCCCGAGAGAACACGACTAGTTCACTGTCGTGGAAATATTTTGGTGTGTTGATGGACTTTAAAGACAGGAAGTGAAGAACTGTACAATTTCACTAACCAAATGTCTTCAGCTGGACTAATACGTTTTCATTGGTGTCTATTAGAAAAGCAACTGTTATTTAAGGCAAAAATGTACATTTAATATAATGGCTTAGGTCTTAGAGGAGGAAATATTATATTGGTGGACATACAGAACTTTAGTTTAACAGCTTTTATTATTTATATTATTATATTGGAGTACATACAGAACTTTAGTTTAACAGCTTTTTTTGACTTTGAAAAACTCGACAATATGTATGGAGGATTAGCAGAACTATAAAATAAAATAAAGACTTTTCACATAGCTGTGAGCGCTAAAAAAAGATTTCTTTATAGAACTAGTACACATATTGACCGTTTAAACCTGAAATGTATATTTTAAAGCCCATTTAAAACCCAGATGTTTCAGTCAACATGAGTGATTAGACCTTTAATCAGGACTGGGTGAACACTCCATTTGATTGACACCGTCCACAAACTCCCCCGGTCTGTTCATTTTCTTGCACTTTCAGTGCGGGACAACTGACAACTCCTTTATGATGACTGGCGTATCTGCACTGGAACCGCCAACCATCAACCTCAGAGTTGGCCCAACACACACACACACACACGGCCTAGTAGCTTAATTTACTATGTTCTGCACTCTGACACGCTGGTACAGTGTGTGGGTTGGGGGCGGTATCGCTTCATTAGTTTGAGTGTAGGTCCAGGCTCTTCCACTGGTTTCTAAATATAATGTGTGTGTGTGGAGAGGGGGGGGGCGCTAAACTTCCATGCACCCCTCCTCCTCTTCCTCCACCTCTTCCTCGTTCTCCTCCTGGTATTTGCTTTCTCTCGGTAGGGAATCGGAGGGTGATTAGAGGCAGAAGCTGGTTGGGTCTGTGCTCTGCCCATCATCGCTATAACAACCAGCAGGCCAGTCTGCTGGGCCTTAATTGGGTGTTACTACGTCAGGTTAGTCATATTTATTGGGCTTGTTGTAGCCCTGTGAGTGTGTGTTTTTGTAAAAGTGCACATCAAGGTATGCAAGTAATGGTGTGTGTGTGTGTGTGTGTGTGTGTGTGAGTGATTTAGACTTTCGTATTTTCCACCATCCTGTGATGCTGTTTACAGTAGGCCTACGTAGCCCAGGTCTAACAATGCTGTCATTCTTTTCTCTATTATAACTTATGGACTCGCTATATGAGAACCTACTGTATGGCTTATTTGGATAAGGATGTATCAACATAAAAATGACATCTACTGATTCACAGTGTCATGGACAAGATAAATTAATAAAAATAAAAAAAGGCAAGCTAACCCTTTTTCAGTTGTGTCTTTTACATTCAAGAAATCAGTGACGTATGAAAGAGAGAGGAGCCCCATTTTAGCGAGTGTCACGTGGGTGGAGGGGTAACTTAGTCGCGGATCAAACAGCTGACGGCCTGCCTCGTTAATTGAACGGTTAACTGGCCGGCTGGTTCCCCGACTCTATAGATAAGAGCCCATTTGGCTGCTTGGCTTGCGTTGGCATTCAGACTGATTATGCTAATAGGACTGTGTGGGGGAATATTGAGAGGTGCAATGCTTGGCGGGAGACGAGCGGCATTGATGCGGTCTTCACAGGGGTTTATCTGCTGGCTTATGTGTGTGTGTGTGTGTGTGTGTGTGTGTGTGTGTTTGGCTTGTTATGCTAGCTGATAGCGTGTGTGTGTGTGTGTGTGTGTGTGTGTGTTTGGCTTGTTATGCTAGCTGATAGCGTGTGTGTGTGTGTGTGTGTTTGGCTTTTTATGCTAGCTGATAGCATGGGGGAGAATCATAGTGGGAAGGATGGAGATAGGGGGCTGTGGGTGTGTGTGTGGGCTCCGTACTAGTGCCCCCCCCACACACACCCAGCCCCCTATCTCCATCCTTCCCACTATGATTCCCCCTTCCGTCTTCTGTCCTTCTCTCGGTTGCCCGGCGTCTCCGCGTGTCAAACGCACGTTCACCCCCTCATTTATGGTCTCCTTCCCTTCCTCACACACACACACACACAGCTGGCTCACCAGCGCTCGTGACGTGCGCACACTTCCCCGGCTCCGTGCTGCAGCAGCGTCTTAACCCCCCAGTGTGTTGCTCCGCAGAGAATCATTATCTGTCATCATGTGTGATAAATAACAGGAGCAGGGCGGCTGCAGATTGCTGCGTACCGCGCTAAGGCGGCATGGGGGGGCTCCTTGAAGCCCTTCCCTGTCGAATGCAGTTGTCTTCTTTCATTCCTTCTACAACAATCCTTCCTCTCTTTATTTCTTTCTCTCCTGTTCCTGTTTTCCGGTGTGCCTACTGCGATTTGGCTGAGTCCTTGCCTCGCGTACACACAAATGTATGAGACAAGACACTATAGGGGTGTTCCTTATGTACTACAACAGAAAAACTGTCTATTGTGTGCACTTTTCCCTGTCACATGTGACTTTGCTTGTCCAATAGGTGGGCCAGGTTTTTGTGTGTGGGAATACAATTTCGATACTGTGTTAGGTGCTGACTATTTTTTTCATTAAACCCCTATACAACACACTTGTGAACGTGATGGCTTACAACAAGTAAAATAAAAATCCAATCTTCTCCCTGCCTCCCTCACACCTTACTGACATACATGCTCCCCTCCTCCACTCGAACCGCAGAATAATAGATGGACAGGACTGCCGGGGAGATGTAATTTACTGGAATAAGGTGAATTATGGCAGTCCATGCAGGGGTCAGGGTGGTTCCACTTGGCAAATTACACCCTGTTTCTGCCTGGCTAATCTTCTGAGAGATACAGCAACTCGTAACTTAATGACGTCCACTGAATGAAAGGCTGCTGCATTGTAAATTCATCTGATTGCAATTCCCTTTAATTATGCTTTAAATACGCTAGTTTACGATAACAATTTCTTTTTTGTGGTGGATAATTCTTCAAATTAATTAATCAATGTAGAGTAATCAATGTATCTTGTTAATTTACTTAAATACAGCAGAGAAATTGGTACATTTGAGTCCACCGAGTATCCTGGAAGCTTTTTATTGTGCCTTAAATGTTGGAAGAGATAAATAAAATGGCAGGCTGCCCATAAGGACTTAATAATATTATTATTCTTGAGTTGTTTTGGTCTTTTGCTAAATGTATTGTCCTCTTAACAATAACAGTGCTTGCAAAGACCATGTTTTGAAAAAATTACCAATGAACTCTAGAGAACAAATGTGCGCATCTGTCTGTCTCCCCTGAAGCCTGACACTTCAGCACGGTCAACACACTGTCGAGTGTGTTTTCCTGCCGCCTCACTTCCTGACAACAAGCTCTCTTTGCCTAAATTGTATCGTTCTCATTTCGGTTGCTAATGCGCGGCTTTGGCCTGTGCATAATTGCGTTCATTTGGGCTGCCCACCCTTCACTCTTCCATCACTCGTCTCTCTCATGCGAAATCTCAAAGATTTTGCGTTTTTCAGCACAGACTAATATTCCAGTACGCAATCGAGGGTTGGGAGCGTTTTAACATGTAAATTACCCTCTGCAGCTCAGCCCTTCATCCTTATTTGCTTTGCTAACTGTCGCAAAATTGCCGCGCTCCAAATGTGCTGCTGAAGTTGTTGTTCTGAAGCCATTAGCCAGGCCATGATTGAAAGGTAGATGAGGGCGCTCTTAACGCCCTCGCCCCAACTGGCCAGCTGTCTCTCTGCATGACTTTCACTCTGGCTCTCCATGTCCCGTGTTTAGGGCCCCCTGCTGGTGGCACAGTGTCTGTGCATCTGTTTTGGTGTTCATACAGTGGCTAACACACTGAAAACTGCTTGCAAGGATCACACACATTGTGTAGGTTTAGGAACATTTGAAAACCTCTGGTGTCTTAGTATGCATTATATACATGAGTAGAATTAGCATTTTGCCTCCAATCCCCATGAAATCCCTCAGTTGGGAGGATGCTATATTCAACAAGTTGCACCAACAATTGCGCGTGGATACAACTCAGATGCGCGTACGAGTGTGAGTGGTACAGGGAGTTGTCCCGGCCAGTGAACTCACTATACCCTTTTAAACAATGGCAGGAAACCGCCCGTGACAACGGGACATAAGGTGGAGGCTGTCGCATGTGATATGTTTGCGCTTGTGAATGGTCTAAAGCAGTCGTCGCCGGGTCATTTCCATCTTCTCTCCTGTGTGGTCCCTCTCTTCTCCCCCTCCTCCACCCATCTTTGTGTTCTCCCTCCCTCTCTCCCCCCCGGCATCGTATCGCTAATGTGTCTCTCTCTCTCTTTTTAAAATATATTTATATATTATATATATTTGGGGGACAACATGTAGTGGTGCAGCAACACAGTGCTGCCACCCATTGGTGTATTTTGGCCACTACAAGTCAATGGCAGGTATTTCCAAACGTTAAAAAAAAAGACTACAGATGTCAAAGCATACATAACATTTGATGGTTGATTGTCTGTGTACAGAATTGCATAACATTACAAATAATAATTTTATAAAATGGGATCATTTTGTGATACTGTATTTTCCTCAGGCAGTCAAAATCACCTTAAGCACATCTAGAGAAAAACTAGTGCTTTAAAAATTTAAATATAAAAGCTTGTCATTATACACAATAAATTCAATAGACTGTAAAACTAAATATTACATATAGAGTAAACATGAATAAAAAACTCAATGAGCCATGGCCAAGTGTTTTACATTGTCATTTTATTAGAAATTAAATTAAATGTATTTATCCCCAAGGGAATGTGTTTATCACATTCAAATCATCCATATTTTAAAAGGAATAGACAATAAAAAATTTTAATCCAAATGGATAATTCACTAGACCCTAGCAGAAATATTATTTGCCAGGCGTGACTTGTACCAACATAGTACAGAAAGTCCTGAACAGGGCTACACAGACACAGTGACTGTAGTAACCCGATACAATACTGAAAACAATAAGAGGGGTTAGTGGTGAGGGTGGTCAACTGTCCACCCCTAACCTCCCTGACCTTGCTTTAAGCATCCTGGAGTACCTGCTCCTTAATACTTGGATAAAATCGTCTGCTAAATGACCTGATACTTGACCAAAAAATGTCTAAATCTCATTGACAACATCCCCCCCCAATAGTTTCCTGGCCAACAGACCACCGTAGATGTAATAGACAACCCCGGGCAATGTCCAGTATAATTGATACAGCTGTGTGAATAGGATGTTAATGAGCTATATCACAGGTGGCTGTGCCCAATGAGATAGGAGTATCAGAGGGCGTGTGTTTTAAGTTAGAGTGTGGGGGCTGGGGGGGGTTTAAAGGCTTTAAGATTGCAACAGACAGAAATCTGAACCAAGTGACGGATGTAATCCTTGTAGCACATACAGTACGAGAGATTGCAGAGTAACATGAAACGTCAGATAGATATAGGTTGTGTAGAATCCCACGTATCTATGACGATAACATAAAACTCTGGTTGTATGTTATCGTGTGGTAAAGATTCCTGAAGCGGTTCATGAATAATCAAATTCTCTACATTCCGCATATTTATCTCACTATTCTTCTGCTTAAAATTTTAATTGACCTTTACACCTTATGGTGTTAATAATTATATTATTTAGTTTAGCTTTTATTATTTTAGTGAAAAAATAAGACTACAATAACTTCCCCCTCGCCACGATTTTAAATACAGTAACAAGAAAATGGTCTGTTACGTAATCTAACATATAAAAAAAAAAGTAACTTAATCTAACATGTTAATGAAATCTTTTTTTTTTGTGGGGAATTGTAGCTAATGTTATGGTTAGGGGGGCATTGTCAACGCTGCTGCGAGAAATATTGACGTGAGAGTCCTCACACCTGAGTGGTGATCCAGGGCTTCACAACAACACACACCGAGTTGAAACGATTTGCTCAAGTGAGTAAACTGCAGTGGAGTCGACGCGGAGCTGCTTTACCCCTGACTGACTGACCTGAATTCCCTCTTCCCTTGATTACGGTGCCGCTGCGCTTTGAAAAACAATATATAAATAAATAATACAAAACAGGTTTGATTGTCATTTGATTGATGTAATTAAAACACTTCCCACCCCCTCCCTAGTTGATTGCTTTCCAAGTTTCTGATAAACTTTTCCTACTCCCTTTTTTACGCTAGCTGTGCAATGTACCCGTTTGTGTGTCTTGGAGAGACACTATTCCAGTTGGAATAGAACCCCTAATCCTGACAGGTTGTGGCAGTAAAGCAGTGTAAAGTGTGCCTTAATGACGAGCTGGCGCAACGTCCTTGTGTGTGTAAACAGTCACAGCAGCTCATTACCGGAGTGCGTTGACATGAGCGCAGATCCAGATGGAGAGTGTTAGCGCTCTGCGGAACATCGATACTGAAGTAGCCAAGTTAGCCCGGGGACAATGGCAATATAGTCTATGAAAGAGAGTTCCTGTAGCAGGAAAAACAAACACACACACACACCCCGAGCCAATGGGTGAATTGAGAGACTGTGTTAATTATTCAGCGAGGGGTCGAGTTGGCTAACATTTGCGTTGGGCTGCGTGCTGGCCTTCTGGGAGGAGGAGAGGCTATACTGTACTCCTGGCAGGCTGACAGTGTAATTTAAGCAAAAAATGGACCTCAGTATTCCAAACCCTGCAAACTGCAGTGCATCAGGGCGTTAACAATGAAACACAAACGCAGCGACACTAAACAAGGGAGCCGGTCGCCGTAACAGCTAACCTATCCATGCCCCCTGTCTCGTTTCAACCAGCACAACAGGATATGTAGAGACTACCGTCCCACAGCAGTTTCAGTGTGTGTGCATGTTCCTATACTTGTGTCTCTCGTCCTTCTTTTTAAATGGCTAGCTCCTGCTAGAAGGGGACTGTTCATTGCACTGGGGCAACGGCCCTCCTTATCGCCACAGTTGCCGTACACCACACCACAACAACGCTCAGTGCAGAACACAGGAAGGGCTTTTGTACTGTATAGTTGGTTTGGCAGAAGAAGAAGACATGGCTGGGCCCTAGTCCCTATTCCTAGGCAACAAGTTTCAAGGCCCCCCCCCCCCCCCCCTGCTCTCCACTAGGCAGGAGCCCTTGGCATTTGCTTGCCCAGGGGCCCTCTGGTGGGTTAATCCGGCCATACACCGCATGACAGAAACGCATCCACTGAAGACCAAATAATTCTTGCCTTTTATGAATAAAAGAAAAGTATTATCAGTTTTTCAGCCGAGGCCTTCTGTTTCTTGCCCTGTTTGTGTGGCGCTCTTGCTATTCCTGGTACAGAGCGAGAGATCTGCCAAGGCCACTGGGAGCTGCTATATCTAAGGTTCCTTTACCTTTCTATCAGCACATTCTTTCTTTTTTCATTTGGGATGTCTTGACTTTAACACACACACTCCTTCCCTCGCCCAGAAACTTTAATGAGAACCTTTCCTAGGTTGTGCCGCAAAATACAGATTGTATCCATCGTCGTCTACCTTTTTGTTCTTTGGAAAAAGAAGGATTTTCTTTTTCTAACTTTAAAAAGACTGAAACATTCTTAGTACTATGACTAAAGGTGAGCAAACTGAGGGCAGGTGTGAGTGATTGGGACTGGTTAACTAACTGGGTGCAGGTGTGTGTGAATGAGAGAGCAAGAACAAGGAAGTAAACAAAACCTCGGGGGAAGGTGATCTAGGGGACGGAGCTAGAGGTGTGTTGGTGTGGGTGTTACACATTCAGAGGAAACATTTTCACAATGAATAACGTCTCATTCAATTGAGATAAATTCTGAAGATATATATATATATACGCAAACGTTACTGTATGCGCTCAGAACTGGTGTGCAATGCACAAATAAACGGTATATACAGTATATGGTAAAGCTAACCACACACACACGTGCGAGGCTACAACATGATCTACATATTTGCCTGATCTATGTACTGTACCAACACTAATACGTTGATCACAATGCTTGTAACAGTCCTAGGTTGCCACAAACACACAGACCAGCCAACAAACATTTCAGTCTAAAGTCAAGGCCAAAATACAATTGGACATACGCGTATTGTTTGATATGAGCGTAATACGTGCGTAACATAATACGTGTAGTAAAAAAAAAACAATGAAGCCTAAGGTGAACGAATGACATTATTATAGTACCATACACAAATATGAAAACAGACTCACTGAATGATGATCGCTAGTTCAAAGAACGTAGATTACATTTACAGCATTTAGCAGACGCTTTTATCCAAAGCGACATACAATTAGTACATTTGTCAACAGTTGAACTGAATTTAAAAACCATCAGTTTTTGCAAGCAAACAACATTCTCCTAGAATAAGCATCCTGTAACAAGATTTTTAACCCGGAGACAGCACAGGTGGACAATCTGATTGGATTGGATGAATTTGTATGAGCTGCACTAGAAGCCACACAACACAGTAGCAATGAAACGTTAATAGACTGATTGGTACAAACTTTGTAAAATACATATAGCATTAATTAAAATATATATAAAATTATAAAAATCTAATTTTCTTATTCTGACCATCTCTAGGCCAGCAGAGAAGGCCTTGTGGGCCCTGACGGCCAACCTCTGCTGAATGCGTAAACCAGTTCTGCCTTTAGAACGAATCCCACCGTAACACAGCTTTACTTGCCGAGACTCTCAGGCATGTCAAACACAACTGACAAGCTGAGCTGTTGCCAAAAACTGCTGATCCAGGCACCTGCCAGAACTGGGAATCCCTTCCTGTGCCAATAAATTCCATTTCCCAAACTGCCAATCCATTTATTACTTGGAGAATGCCAGGCCATTCTGTTGCCAAAATACTGCTATGGTCAGTCTCCTCTGGCACCGGCTGCCAATCCAGTTGTATGCCAGAGAGATAAACAAGCCTGGCTTTCCCTGCCCCACCCACCATGTGCACATGGGGGGCGGTAACCCCGTACTTGTGCACTATGAACCGAAAAAACAAAACAATTTGGGGAAAATGTAGACACATTTCATTAAAGATACAACTAGATGTACAAATAACCAAAATACAACTTCTATCTGAAAAAGCATTGCATGCTTACTATCTGTGGTATGTTTGAGTAGGACTAATGCACAGGTGTGTGTGTGTGTGTGTGTGTGAGAGTGTGCGCGCGCATGCATGCACATGCAGTGGACCTGTGCAGTCCTTGATAACGTAATGTGTCTCAGATGACAGCTGGCGGTATACTGTATTTGTCACCATGGCCTATGAAAAGACCAATACCAACAATGTTTACCTCCCACTAACAAGCATTGTCCATCCAGCCAATGTCACACACACATTGTAGGCAGATATATTGTATCCTGGAAGCCATAGAACTCCCTTGCTGTCCAAACGACTATTAAATATGTCACTGAGTCATACTGTTACTATGGTCAACATAACTCTTCACGATGACCAATGCTGTTGTGGTTTCTCCGGACATAACTAAGTGACAGCGATTAAGTTTGTAATTCATTCTCTTTGTCTTTAAAAGCGAGAAAATCTTAGTTTGTTTGGTCATTTCACAGGCTATGTTGATTATGAGGAGAATATTTATTTACACCAGTCTTATCCTTTTAAGGGCTATGTACAGTAAATAATCTCGACTTAACTAGATGTCTTAACCCACTCAGAGTTCGAGAACTGCTGGTTAAATGAACGCTAAAAGTTGCAGATAGACCGTTAACCGCCGCCCAAAGCGCCACTCCGCTCTGCATTACTACTTTCTGACCCGTGGCCGAGGAGCAGCCAGAGCGCGCCTTTTTTACTCCCGGGGCTTTAATAGATGTGATTACTCCTCACCATATTTCAGTGGTCCTTCCCTCCTTTTTCCTGCCCATCAGGAATTGATGGAGATGTGGACGTCCAGAACCACAGGTGTTTGAGAGGCAGCCGGTAATGAATCGTTTCCAACAGGCTGTTAATTATGATTAACGAGCGTGAATTGCACGCGGTGCTGCGGGCGGGCAAAAGCGGGGGAAGTCGGCCGGGGGGGCCAGGAGGAGCTGCGGGCGCGGCCGTCCCCGCAGAGCCGTAAATTTCGATGCGTTCGGGGGGGCCGGCCAAGGACGGACACATTGCTACCTCCTTAAATCTCAGGAATCACGGACCGTGCCTTTTTTATGTGGCGCGTAAATCACTTGGCCTACCTGAGGCTCCGGTAGCCTATACGGCGCACCGTGCACGTCATTATTGGCTGCGGCTGCAGGATTCTCATAACTTATACGGACCACCAATAAACGGCAAGAAAATCCGACAGTTGGGACCTAATAGTGTCTGTTATACAATTTAATCTCTTTTGATAGCCATGATTTTTTGGGTTTACGTACAATATACTGTAGCCTACTGTTGAATATTCCAACCGTCACTGGAGGACGGAGCGCATTTAAGTCCATAGAGGGAGAGGAGTTTCACTGTGTTGATAAATGCTGCCTAATAATACTGTTAGCATAAGCATGCAATAAAACAAATAACTTATAACTTAACTATATACACCGAATAAGCCTATTATTTGATTTAAAAAAAAGTTTTGTTATAATATTGTGGTTATAATAGTGTGTGTGAGAGAGCAAGAGAGTGAGCGTAAGGGCAAGTATTAAATTAAGTAATACTTCCTGTGCAGGGGCACATTTGAAACGCATTTTTGTGTGTGCTACTCCTGTGCACCAGTGGGCAGTTTGGGTGCATTGGCTGTATGCGTCTGTATCAGTATGCGTGCATTTGCATTTATCGCCTTTATTTATTAAATGTTGCCACCTTTTTGATTTTCTAGTCGTGATCATTTTTTTTCCGTCACCGCAGTGTGTGTGTGTGTGTGTGTGTGTGTGTGTGTGGGTGTCACTGGTATATTAATATGATGGATTACATTCCCTCACTGCATTAAAAACCTCCGGGGACCCGGCTTCATGGAGGTCAAAGGTTAAACAATGTATTTACTGAGAGTGGGTGATTGTGGGGTTTCTGTCGTATCGACCCATCTGTCCGTCTGTCAGATCAAGCATTAGCCTGCTGACCCCAGCAGCGCCCGCCTACGAACGTGCTTAACTTGCTGCCTCCGTCTCACTGCTGGCTGTGGGTGATGCGCGCAGACACAAACGTACATTTGTTCCGGGAAACGGCGGGCAGGAATCGGGTCAAAAGCGTGCGAGGGTCAGGCGATGTGAAAACGGTGTTTCAAAACTCCGACAGGCAAAGACGGCTCCCAGAACGGGAGGGGGGGGGGTCAGGTCAGAATACCCAGGCAAGGTAAAAGGGTAACAGGTAGGCTTGGTATACGTACATGGGGAGCTAGCTGACTACAGCCCTATTCGGTCGGGATGAGCTTTACATGGGGACGTGGAGTAATGTGATTTTACCACAGGACGTCTGTAATATTTATGGCCGAGGCGGTATCTCGGTATAAATGACCGAGATGGGAGTGGCTACTCGACTCGTGCACTGCTGTCACACCCAAAACTGGACCGACCCGATATCTGTGCCACGCATGGTGAAACTAAATGCCTCCTCGAGGGCCTCCATACTTGAGAGAAACCTCAAAAAGCTCCTTTTTCGCAGGACATGGCGGAATATTTACACGCATCAATCTGCACGGGATTAATATAACCTGGGGTAATTTCTACGTCTCGTTTTACAGAAGGTAAAAGGCACAGTCTGTAGAAATGACTGAATTGGCGCATTCAGACGGGAATAAAATCACTGAGAAACTCTGGTAATAATTACATTACCCCACCTCCCCATGTTAAAATAATCCTGTCCAAATAGGTCTTATCACATGCAGACTATACAGCATACCAAAAGGGGTGATTGCCTAATCGCCTGATCTAAATGGGTGTTTACTCTCTCGCTGCATCCCTTCATGTTTCCTTGCTTGTACGTTGAGGTCCAGACTGTGGACGAATCATTATGCGAGTCTGACTGCCTTGTGTTAAAGATGGGGTGATACCCATGCACTGAATGCTGTAGTGGTGCAATCCAATCACAATAGTCGCATTAAGATGACACGTACTGCTGTAACCTGCCAGGCTTAACGTCCCTAAGTGGTGCTGGAGTTATCTGTGCAGAGGCATACTGTATTGTCACCCTAATAGTTTGAAAATCATATTGTAAATAACAAAAACATGCATCTCTGAAGAACAGCCAGTGCTCAAATTTAGTGCAGTAAATACAGTACCAAGGTGTACTTGGAGCGTGTACAGTACAGTACATACTAGTACAGTACATACTAAATATACAGTATAGTGAGTTGTTTTATTGATTCATTAGGCCCAGTGTAACTGGAGTGAACAGATTTTAGAGATACTTGTGTCCCTAGTTAAGGATGTTAAGAAGTCCGTGTAATACACAAAATCCTTGTAGAAAAGAGTGGTGAAATATTAAACTGAGATTCAATTTGCACATCAAAATACACTCTTGCAGTGTAACCTTCCTGTTCCCAACCCTGGAATACACAGAAGGAATACGTTGAAGGGACGGAAGTGATTGAAATTCTGGTTTGCTTTGAGCCAACACCCTTTTTAGCAAAGCATTTCACAGTATATTCTAGTTTTACAGTGATATTGCCTGTATGCATCCTAGCCAAATGCACCAGTCTTCAATATGTAATTACTTAAACCACACATTTACACTCTGCCCATCTTACTGTTTTTCGTGCACTAACTTGAACAGTACACCTGTCTCTCAGCCTGCCTGTGTGTCTGTCCATAATTAATTCCCCCCCGGGGAAAATAGAGATTGACGGAAATGAACTCTGGTCGGTGAATGACAGATTTTACTCTCCGTTGCCGTGGCAATGTCGTTTCAGTGATCGGGAAGGAGGCTACCTTGCCGGCTTCACCGTGTGTCTGCCCACATCACGTCCTCCAGACTCCTTTCTCCTGTCTGTCTGTACAACCTGTCTGTCTGTCATCGTTGCTCCTGTGTACTTCTCTCTTATTATCTCTTATCTGTCTTTCTAACCTTTTTTTATTTTAGCTGTCTGTTTGTCTTCCTGTCTCTTCACTATTTTACTGTTTGATGTCCTGTCTGTCTGTCTCTCACTCGCTCTCTTTTTCTACACAATGTTATCATTCAAATAACAATACAACCCCTTCCACTGTATTGTTATTAAGATAAAAAAAATCAAATACTCTAAATATTACTATGCAGCACCCGTCCGAAAGTGATTTACAATTTCAAAGCTTTTGATTTTGAATAACCATCGTCTGTCTGTCTGTCTGTCTGTCTGTCTGTCTGCCTGTCAGTCAGACTCCTAATTCCGACCACGTCCATCCATCTTACCACACAGGTGGTTGGGAATCGAATTGGCAGCGCTGTGGAAATGACATTCTCCACGGCAACACTGACAGCGGGAAGTCCTTTCAAATGAGAAGTATTATTTTATGGGCTGTGTGCTGGCTGTGTGCGCGAACGCTGCCGTGTTATTAGAAACGTCCGCAAGGCTTTGAATGGCGGGGACCGGGCCAGGATGTAGAACGCATAAACGCTCATAGAACGCTGATGTGCCAGTTGAGTTTATCATTCGGTACCTTATCCGTTGTGACAGCCGTTATTGTTTGCATGTAATTCGCCATATCAATAGGTATCGCTCATTTGCAAGTGATTACACCCACCGTCTGCATTATGCATTAATAGGATGCGCATTCAGTGCACCCCCAAATGCACACATTACATGCATTTAAAGAGGCGTTGCCGCCGTGGGATAGCTTGTTAGGGCCACTGAGTGAGTTAATGTGCTGGGGGACAGACTAGGTAAGCGTCTTCCTGTCTTTCATCCCCCTGTGTCATTAGTGACACAGGGACATGTTATTAGTTTACGCTCCAATTAACAACAGACCCGGTTTGAATGCCCGAGAGGTCCTCATGCTAATAGCCCTCACAAAGCAGTTTGATTGAGAGAGATGAATTCGATGTTATTTATGCACCATGAATCATTTTTGACACTATATGAACTCAAGGATGATTGATTGATTTGTGGAGTGGGTGATTTTAATAAATTCCCCATCCTTTCTATTCTCTGACCCTTGCCCTTTTTATAAACTGTAACCGACTTGTGATATCAGTTATCTATGGATATACACTCAGGGGCTCGTTAATGCAATTATCTAATTAGCCAATCGCAACAATATGCATGTGAAATGTGATCTACTGTAAGTGACTATGAGCAGGGAATGATTGTTTGTGCCAGACAGGGTGGTTTGAGTATCTCTGAAACTGCTGATCTCCTGGGATCTTCACCCACAACAGAGAATAGTGCGAAAAAAACATCCAGTGAGTGGCAGTTCTATGAGTGAAAATGCCTTGTTGCTATGGAGGGGGTCAGAGGAGAAGGACCAGACTGGTTCAAGTTGACAGGAAGGCGACAGTATTTCAAATAAACATGCGTATGCAGAAGAGCATCTCTGAACACACAGCACATCTCACCTTGAAGTGGATGGCTGCAGCAGCAGAAACCTACACCTTGTTCCACTCCTCCAGTGGCCACTTAATTAGGCAAATCTAATAAAATGGCCAATGAGTGCAAATGTATGTACAGCTCTTCCAGGACAACAGTGACATAACTAGATGATTCATTCTTCACAGATTCGGAGGTGTAATACATTCAATTAGATCAGGCTTGATCACTAAACCCAAGACAACACATCTTGGTTTCTGACCACTTTTCCACCTCCACAACATGGAATTGAAGGCACTGGCTTATGCCTGCAGGGGTCGTCAGGTGAAATCACCAGACCACCTTGGGAGACTGCAGTGAACAAGTACCCTTGTTGTGAAGTGTTTGACCAGCAAATGCCTTGGTAGAGGACTCAGTGTTTTTAATGAACACCTCCCCAAGGGAAGGTTCTTGGAGGGCAGGGTGTGAATGAAAGCGGATCTGATGTCTCTATTGGACCAGCACTTCAGCTGAGCCGCGAGACACGTGAGGCAAGATAGACCGCGGTCAGGTGGAGCGGTGGGACTTTGTGTTCGGTCATTGTGTTAACTAGCAGTACCGTATACTTACAGATCTTACTGTCTCTCAGTGGGCCTTATTAATCAACAGTAAAATCCTTAAACCCGGTTCCTGTAATCTTTGCTATGCACAGCACACATTTGCAGGATTCCTGGGAACACCAGCGTTTGATGTTGGAGGATTGAAAAAGCGTTGGCTGGCCTAACCAATCCCATTTCCTGAGTGTTTAAAACGTGTTTAAATGGCACAGGTGCTGGATGATGCCAACTTGACAGGGCTATAGTTCTCCAGTAACTTCCTTAAACAAGACGGTGAACACAGCTGAACGCATTGGCCTGCCCAGGCACCGCATCCAAGTCTGCCATCCGTGAAGCTGAGCTGAGTTTGTCCCAAACTAGACACGGGCCTGTGTGGAAGATGACACAAGCTTCTCCTAATTATGAGAGGCTCCTATGAGGCCTCCCTTTCATTGTCAAACCCTTGGATCATTATTGAAACACAGAGTGAATCCATTAGAGGCTGGCTGCCCCAGTCAGGGCTGTGTCTGGCTGCCCCATTCAGTCAGGACTGTGTCTGAGGCGGATCTCAGATGCCCCCCTTAGATCTGCTCACATCTATAAACATCGCAAGCCGTGATCTGGGGAATTGGAGACCAAAGGCTCCCACTGTTTCCTGAAAGCTTCCACAGAGGAGATCTTCATTTGAGGAGCGCTGGCAGCAGTTTTTATTTTATTTTATTCCCAAAGGAGGAATAACGAGAGCAAAGAATTTATTTAATGGATATTCTGCACTATATCGCTGTTTTCTGCATTGTTTTTTACCTTTGAGCCTTCTGCGAATTAAAAGAAAAAACGTGTTCAACTGAAAACATGAACATTCTATTATTACACTGTATATTTGTTAGGCTATGGTGTGTTGTGGAAAGTACAATACAAATGCTATATACATGCACACACACACACACACACAGACAGAAAATAGAAATAAGGTCTCAGGCCACCTCCAATTTGTGCAATTTTCTAAATCTAAAGCAATGCAATTCGGGAAAGGAAATGTGCTAAGAATAAAGGTTAATGTATACTGTACCTAGAAAAGGTTATTCCTCCATAACACATTAAGATCCACCAATCACCACAAGGCAAGGCAACACTCTCCACATAGCAAGGCAGTTGGGAAACAAAGGCGTGGATGAAGTCCGACTGTATTGGACCATTTTGGCCTAACAGCTGACAGCTAAAATCCCTCACTCCACTTTATATACAACAGTCTGTTTTAAGCCAGTATACTTTATACATCTGTATAGCTGTACAGATGTATCCCTATATGTATACAGATGTTAATGTTGGCATATTGATTTTGTGAATGGCAGACAGAGGAATATCTGAAGACATTTTTTGGACCGTCATCTTATTTCCGGAAGTGTATTCAGAGCATGGATGCGTTTTGTTCAAATGTATGGCTTTTATTATTTCGCCCAGGTCTGTGACCATGTCTTGGCTCCGTATACTGCATCGAGAGTTCCCCCGAGTCAGTCTGTCAGGAGCCCTGCTCATTTAGTCGGAAATCAAATCCATCATCCCTGACATTGGCTGGAGGTATTATAGGGTGGCTTTCATTAAAGAACCGACACCTCTATCAGTTAATTGACACGCATTGATGGAGTTTGCTTCAAGCAGAATTCTCAAGTTGATTTTTATTTCAGAAACACATTTGACATCTCATCTGGCCTCTGTACATCTTAACACACACACACACACACACAATGTATATACCTAATGTATGTGAGCTGTGGCAGAAATTTGGGGTTTCTTGGGTCTATTAAAAGACAATAACAAACAAAGAATGTGTGTGTGTGTGTGTGTGTGTGTGTGTTGAAGGGAGGTACACAATACAGCCTATGACTGGCAGATGGCAGAGGAGGTAATGGATAACTGGCTGGGCGACGAAGGAGATTTAGTCAGGCTTTGTAAAAATGTCAGCACATTTACTCACCACCCAGTCCTGTGCGCTCTGTGACCCAGCCACGGTCAGTGATTTAAGTCTCTTTGAGCCCCCTCCACATGGCCAAGTCACAGTCGAGCCGCGGAGGGTTGCCACAGCCATCTGCCTCATTAGGAATACCTTGGCATGCCTGCCAATCACATCTTTCCTCCCCCTTGAAGGATTTAGACGCCGTCCTCCCTGCGGCGTGGCGTAACCGTGACGCTGCCATCGAGTGAAAACGCGCCGCTCGACACACTTGAGTTTATTCCGGTTCTTCACTCAGGAGCTCACCTGGTGGGTGGTTAATGGGGGGAAAAGAACCCCCTTTTCCAGCGGCTACTATTGACTTAACCTTAAACTGGCCACTTAACTGCCTTCTCGTCAACCGTCAATGGAGACTGTGGTTGTACTTGGCCTATGAGTCCAGTCCATGTTAGCTTTTGGAGTGTTTTCCCCGGATAAGTAATGTTACAGTTGAATAAATAGGGGGGCAGGATAGCCTAGTGGTCTGGGTGTTGTGGGTTCGAGCCCCAGAGTCGTCT
This sequence comes from Percopsis transmontana, assembly GCA_025447815.1. Classification (NCBI taxonomy): domain Eukaryota; kingdom Metazoa; phylum Chordata; class Actinopteri; order Percopsiformes; family Percopsidae; genus Percopsis; species Percopsis transmontana. Next base: position 23,459 of record JAOEHI010016083.1, read on the forward strand.
TACCTGTAAGCATCCTTGAGCAAGATGCCTAACCCCTACCTGCTCCATGTAATAGAACAATGTAATTGTAAGTCGCTTTGGATAAAAGTGTCTGCTAAATGCTGTAACTGTAATATATAAGAAATGTGTTAGGTGAGGTTTGTGAACCTCCATGGTGTTTGAACCTGTTAAACCCCTCGCTGTGTGCTTTCAGAAACACCGAAAACTGGGAAAATCCGCAATGCTTTCTCAATTCACGGAAAACGCACTTGGGGTAGATACTTGGTTTCCGTCCCAACCCCAGAGCCAGCTATTGCTCCAGTAACTTATCTCTCTTGACAGATTGTAGCAGAGTTGCCCTGTCTGAAGATTTATGAGTCTAAATATCGCGCATAGCCTGAAGAGAATCTGATTTAGCACGCTAGTCACGGGTTCAAATCCACTCCGCTAAAAGTCAGGAGAATAAAAGGTTTTCTCCTTGGCGTGACAGCATTAAATAACATTGAAAATACCGTATAGATAATGTGTCGCATGTGTACACTGTGTTTCCACCTTTTTTGTTCCTCATCCAAGCATAATTAGCTAGACATGGGTCTTCTTATTTTTTTAGCAGCGTTCAGTCACGCTCAAACATCGCATAACCACATTGCAGAAACTAGAACACTGTGTTGACCGTTCACTTCCTACACACCCGAACTAGCAAATACCTTGCTCCAGGGCACGCCAGTAGTAATTGAATGAATTGAATGTACAGTATGGGGGGATCTGTAGGGAGAGAGTTTGCATAGAAAGTAAAATACATGTACACATACAGTGTGTATCGTATACCGTATCTATTCATTGATGTGTCATACGTGTCACTCTGATCATATAGGCATTGAGCGTAGCGTCTCTATGAGAAAAGAAAATGATGGCCCTTCATAGTACCTGTCAGTTGGGGCCATGTGTCCGCATCAACGCCACCATGACACACTCTGTTCACTCCTTGTCCTGTGCCTCGCTATCTTGCGATGGTGTGATCTCTTCCTTTAGCAAGAACACAGTGGGACAACCCTTATGAAGAAGAGTAATCCATATCATCCTCATTACCAATTAGCCTGTTAATAACTGTCCCCGTTCTGCCCTCCTAATCAGTGCCAATAGGTGTCAATCAAATAATTAGCAGGTGATTGGACCTGGCTCCTTACTTGGACTAATCAGAACAGCGAACGTTTGATGAGGCTATTCAGACACAGGCGCTAGCAGACAATGATCACCTCCAAGGGTTCTGTTTATGGGTCTCAAACGGTTTTGAACTGAGAATTCCTAGGCTGAAAATTCAGGATGATTTTATCAGGATGGTATTATTTCCATGTGTATTTCTCATCTTTCACAGATTTATCTTGATCTGTATGAAAGTGGGACACCTAGCATCCCAATGAACTAGTGGTGGCTTGGGTGAGTGGAGGTGAATCCTGGCAAAACGCTGTCAGTTGGCCAACAAGGCACCTGCGCCCAATTAACCTCTCCATTGACGTGTCTCTGGCCTGGAAACTGGAACTTGGTACCATAGGTGACGCGGTTGGCCTTGAAAGACCTTGCCTTAGAGACTGTTTATTTTCTGTATAGACTGGCTGAGGCTAGATACTCTGCATCACAGAAACCAGTAGTTCTTGAATTCGAACACCTGTGGCATCTCGTTGGAGACAGGTTACGTTCTTTTATGCTACTGCTGTCAACTGAACTTTGGGGAAATGTGACGGCGACAATTCGGGGTGGCACGTTTTGTCGAACACAGACGACAGCCATCATCTCAAAGGGATACGGCCCACAATGACTCAGCGCAGCATTGAAATCAATGTTTAGATTTTAAATCAAATCCTCAAATTGGACTTTGAACAATTTGTTGAAGCTTTTTCTGTGTCAAATATGCTTTTACTCCACTAGTGCTCAATTTCATTCTTCTTCCATTCTCTGCGTTATTCTTCACACTATGCTTCGTGGGCCATGCACCCTGCTCCTCAAAACAGAAAACAAGTTAAAAAAAAGAGAGAAGGAAAAAAAAAGGGAAATATAATCATTCTATTCCATTATGTTCTATTCTGCTCAGCGACAAGACTAAGTCATTAAATTGGATAAGTGCTCTGCCATTGTCGGTCTTCCACGACACGCTGGCAGCTGAAAGAAGCAAGCAATGCAATAAAAACCACCATCCATCAAGCCATAGACCAGTTTACCACCTCCTCCGGCACTTCTCTTGATCGAAAGGGAATAGGATATTCTTTCCTTGCATTAGAGATGGGTGATATTCTTATGGCTGGTCCCGGTGACATGTTGTGAATCATACATTGGATTAAAGGGTTTGCAATCCTCCCGGTCTGTTATTGGCTCACCAGCTCTTGCAACATTTCTAATTCAGCGATGCTAACCTATGAACTCTATGGCTTTGCAATCGTTTTTTTCTCGGTATCGAATATGCTCAACACAGTGTCTTATTAATGTAGTCTATATTCAGCCGTTAGACAACATTGGTGAGTCAATGTTTGCAATGCTGGGAACAATCCATCCGATTTAGACAAAAGGGTTGGGGTGAGATTAGGGTGCAGTCAGCCGTGACTCCCATCCTGCCGGCTGGTGCTAATGTCATAAAAATCTGCAACATAGTATCGACCAATCGGTGTGCCTGAATAATGGTTTGACGTTCCAGCGCTGTCCAGCGCGATGAATATCGACACGCCGCTTTAGCAATAAACAGCTCAGATAAATAACCTCCCTCTCGACCAAACTCCTCAATTTCTTACCAAACGACTGCCAGCTGTAAACGGTGGCTTTAAACACGGTCGAAGTCTGGTTTCAATCTCATACCAGCCCAAGACCTTATTGCAACCGTGCCTTATATGTAAAGAACATGTGCAGTGGTCAATGTGTATGACAACCCTTCATTTTGCTCAAGAGGCATTCTAATATAGGCCTGAAACTCATTTCTATACTCCATGGTGCAATTCCAAGTCAATTCATTGCCCTGAGTAGATTATTTACTACTACTGTATGAATTGTCAAGATAATACATTTGCACTTGTGGAATTTGCTTATGGTAATGCACTGTATATCATTTGTTTACATAATATGCACAAGCGCACGCACACACACACACACACACACACACACACACACACACACACACACACACACTTTGTATTTATATTTCTCCAGCAGGGAGGACTGCAGAACAGAATGAAACAGATGGAAATAGGCCTGTTGCAATTTCACCATTTCACCTTTCCATTTGCAAAGGACCCCCCACCCACTTCCTGCCCCTGTGCTGAGGTCATGCCCTCAGATGCCACTGGTAAAAGAAAGGTTTTGTGTTTTCTTGTTTTGTTTTTTTTACCGTGAATGTCAACTAGTCCCTCTTCCACTTGGCCAGGCCACCAATAGCGTCTGAGATCTATCGCTGTATCTGGCCCAGCTGCCTGGGCCTGCTGCTTGGCAGCACTGCAATCCTCGGGGTAGCTTCTGGATGTGTGTCTAAAGCACGGCGACCGGCGAGCCTGCAGGCTCTGTGTGGGAACACTTTGTTTCCCCAGCAATGCTGTGTGTTCGATTTCCCACAAATTGTCAGATAATGAACAGACGTCCTTTTTTTAAACTTTTAAATAGCAGATTTGGTAAAACTGTAAGAAAATTGAAAAAATTGAAAAAATTGCAGGGGGGGGGGGGGAAATGAAAATGCTAATTTCGTTAGTGCTATTAAAGTGCTCTCATCCGAAAATTTGCATAAAAGATACACGAGAGACTGTAGAAATAGCAGAAATAATTGCCTGGAAAATATACCCTTCTCATGGCTCTCATTTGGACCGTATAGCAATATGGGTCAAAGAGAACATGTCCCGGACACCACCTCTGGCCACAGGTACATCATTATCTCTGGGTTGACACCTGGGGTGTCGGGGTGGGGCATAGGGGCAGACAGGAAATTAGTATCAGAGTGTCCTACAGGTCAAGGAGTCCACAGTAAGCATTCTCGTTGTCGAGGACCAGAGGACCAGGGGACCAGGGGACCAGGGGACCAGAGGACCAGAGGACCAGAGGACCAGAGGACCAGAGGACCAGGGGACCAGAGGACCAGAGGACCAGGGGACCAGAGGACCAGAGGACCAGAGGACCAGGGGACCAGAGGACCAGAGGACCAGAGGACCAGGGGACCAGGGGACCAGAGGACCAGAGGACCAGAGGACCAGAGGACCAGAGGACCAGGGGACCAGAGGACC
>JAOEHI010016104.1:0-29892 GCA_025447815.1 Percopsis transmontana
AGGAGCATACACTTATAACATTTATACATTTGTTTAGCATTTAGCACTGTGCATTCACACATCGTGTACACTTAGTATACAGTACATACAGGTACCTACAGAATGTTTATCGCACCCTATACAAGCACATAGACACACCCACATGCACAGCAACACACACACACACACACACACACACACGCACACCCATCGAACATTTTTTCTTTCTGGGGTATGTGATTTCAGTTAACTATTCACTTAGCATCTGTTTGACATTCAAGCCCTGTAATGAATCTTGTTCGTCATTCCTCTTGAAGATCCTTTCCATTGTGCTTGATGTGAATTTTAAAACGTTGTAATACATCTTTATGGAATGTATTATAATGGGAATTATTACTGCATCAGCGTGCTTGAACACAGACACACACACACACACACACACACCACTCTTCACTTCTCTCTATCTCATTCATCTCATTTCCTAATGGATAATTTGGAAAAAACAGATTTGCCCCCTCTCCTCTCACAAGGAGCCCAATATTGCTGTCCACCTCCAGCCAGAGCTCCCAGAAATGGAAACTATTAACCTCTATTTCATGCCACATTGCTCCACTCTTTAGTCAAGGATACAGACATTATACTCTGCTCTTTAGTCTAGAATGTTTCAGAAACAAAGATTGCAGACTGTAATATATCTGTTCAAGTTGTAGTATTTCTATACATTTCATGATATTGTTAGCATACATGCTTAATAGCGCCAAGGCAAGGAATTTATAATCTTCTCGACTGAGACAGTTATTACTATAAGTATTAGAGAGTCTAAATACTGAGAGTTAAGTAGCATTCTCCTTTTGGTCCTCGCTGCTGTACTTAAAAATGAGGGTATGTTTTGTTTTGTAGTGATGACGGATATTATATTTGTTCAAAACAGCCACTCTATCTGCAAATTAGACAAACTGCTGTCGAATTTATTTTAGTAAAAAAAAATCGTCTTTCCAATTTTTTCTAAATGTTCTTTTATCAGTGTGCCACCGCATCGATCGCACCATCTTGACTGGCTGAATGACGTCGACGCCCCACTACATATGGCGAAAACGCATAGTGACGCATTGTGTTTTATGCCGCATTGAGAACTGGCCGCATGTGGGCGTGTCGGCTATTTCTGAGTGCTTTGGAATTAGCCATCTTTATAACTAGGTCTTCTACATGCACAAACTGTTTCACAAGCACATTGTTGGCGTAATTAACAGATTCACTGAAAAGAAATGTTTTTATATGCTTAGAACACTAACTATGTGCATTGTACCTGTGTCCCATAGACATGAATGTGGCGTTTTGAAGTAATTAGTGGGGCATAGCCGTCAAAGCGACGAAAGATCATGTTGATTTAGACTCTAAGAACAGGACAATCTATCTTTATGATACCATCCTGAATATTACTGTAAGAAACCCTGTATGATTGAGGTGAGGGGATTACAGTTGTGCGACCAACCGTGTTCATCCTATCTCCCTCTAGCTGTTGATGCTGACTTCCCTTCATTCTGTTCCCATTAGGTGAGAATGTTCCAGAGCCGGAGCAATTGACCCCGGGGTTGGGGGATGTCTCCCAGGTAGCCCCTGGACCCGAGGAGCCGGCCCTCGACATCTGCAGCCCCGCCAGCCCCTGCTTCCCCACCGACTCTATCGTGGTGCGCATCTCTGAGGAGGAGCGACATAAGTATGAGGAGGAGATCCGCAAGCTGTACAAACAGCTGGATGACAAGGTAATGAAACGGGGATCTTGTCGGGGATATGTGTGGGAGATGACAGTTGGGATTTCCTGCAGAGGTGCAGTGCACGCATTAATGCAAAAGAGTAGAGGATTCCATTTAGGCACGCATTATATTCAAGTATTATTCATGTAAATTAACTGCAGGAATACAGTAGGGCTTTATTTTCTGAACCCCTTCTAAACAGATGTCATTAGGGAAATGTAATGCTCATTGAAATGCATTCAAATTCTCAGCATAGAGAACAGTAAACATATTTGTATTTCTGCACGGCCTAATTTGTGAATCATAATTTAATACACATACAGAAACATTCCGCTAGTTCTGCAGAGCGCAGATAACCTAATAGCATTTGCACAATATTCTTTTTTTTCACCCAGTGAAAATAGCTCGAGTTGAACAGCTTTTAATAAAACACATTAAAGCAGTAGTGTGTGAAATGTAGGTACTCAATTACTGTATATTTTCATACACCACTTTCATAACACCTGAGGCAGGATAGTCTAGTGGTCTAGGTGTCGGACTCCTAGCCGGAAGGTTGTGGGTTCAAGCCCCAGAGTTGGCCTACCTGTAAGCATCCTTGGGCAAGATGCCTAAACCCTACCAGCTCCATGTAATTGTAAGTCGCTTTGGATAAAAGCGTCTGCTAAATGACTTAATTGTACAAATTGTACAAATTAATTGTAATTGTACCTGAGCAGTATTAGTGTTTACCTACAAATGTCATGACAGCAGTGCCTTCGTCAGCCTTCTGTGGCTTTAGCCCTCTCATTTTATATGTTCAGCCCCAAATCTTGTGATGTCTGAATGAAGAGGTTTCAGGTAGATGTTGTAGGAGCTGCAGAATGGCTGTGAAGAGTTTCTCTCCCTTCTGGTGTTGGCACGTTTACACCTGCCAGTGGCTGCTTTTATGCACAGAACATTACTGATGTGAGAGCGCTCGGTGGGCGGAGAATTTCTCTGCATACATGCGTCATGTCTTTTCAGCATTTGACAGACAGTATGCGTTCTAAATTGCCTAGGATTGTATTATGTGATGTCTTTTATACTATAATCGACCACAGAACAATATCAGAATCCATTTGCAACAGTAATCAGATACCAGATATGCTTCCGTGATAAATGCATTTGACCTTAGGCTGCTGTACTGCCTGACTATAGTCCTGGCAGCTCGTACAGTGGAACATTGAGGTCACTATAAGAATGAACTGTAATGAGCCTTTCATTTCATCTGACAATATTTCAGTCTTCATATCATTCCATTTTCCAACTGTCATTTTGGACTTTTCTCCCTTCGAGCTGAACAAGTTTAGGTTGGTGTTGCACTTCTCCCCCCCTAATTTTCCTTACCTTGATTGGCTATCTGAATGGGAGTGGGAGGAGATTTGTTGGATAGTTAGATGTTAAAACTGGGGCCAAATCTGTTTCAGACAATGATTGCAATGATTTGGGCCAAATGTTAGACAGACAAAAATAGTCCAGTCCTTTCATGTCCTTTCAGACACAAACAGAACTGACACCACATCCAAGAAAAACTTGAATTTAAAGATAGGAGGCCTTTAAATAATTTGTTGATATTAGATGTAGTAAAGAATCTGTGCAGTATTTGCCCATACTGCTCTACACCAAAACAATGGGGTTTGTAGCTTGTAAACCCCGTCATGCATGCACACTGCACACTGTGTACGTGCATGAGTGCATGTGTACAGTACATAAATTTAGCTAGTGAGACATTTAAAATTCCCTGTCGCTATGGGTCCTGACCCTAAGACATTGACAACCACTGCTGTACACTACACTACAGTATGTAGTTATTGGTAGTGTAACTGTGTCTCCTAACAGTGTATTTACTTTTGTAGGACGATGAAATCAATCACCAGAGCCAAGTGGTGGAGAAGCTGAAGGAACAGATGCTTGACCAGGAGGAGGTAAAACACTTGCGCTTTATGGCCTCTTTTCATCTGCTGGTTACGCAGATGTCTGCAGTATACTGTACCTTCAAGTGTCGCCAATGCAGAAGTCCTACTTTTCAGTGAACACTGAATGGCTTATGGGTTCACTTAATCAATCTCTGTGAGAAAACTTCTCTTTTGAGAGAAAAGGCAGGTGGTGTTTATTTGTGGTACAATATCTCTCCAGTTGAATAAAATATACTGTATGTAGATTAGGATGTCTAAAATCTGTAGTTTGGATATAAATCTACCAGTTGGAAAGTGTGTGTGCCGTGGGATGTTTTGTTTCATGTTTCCACCCAGAGAACCCCACATTTCTGCCCCTAAACACTGTCCACTAAAGTGTGGGTTGTAGGGGGGAGGAGTAGAGAGGAATGCAAGCCGCAAAAAGGCAACATGACTCCACGTTTACAGAAACCACTCATACTAGCGGAAGCATAGGGCTGAGCGTCCTGAAGTAAGCTGCAGTACACTACCCAGTTAGACATCCTGGCTGGCGATATACATCACATTTACTCCTTAGTATTTATCTGCAGCACCAAATGACCTGTTATATGTTGCAGTTCACTGAGGATCAGCAGACATCGAGCCATGTACTTGTTCCTCAGCTTCTATAACATGAATCTTTACTCATATTGCATACATACAGTAGGTGTGGTACTCTAGCCAATACAAGACTCCACATCTACCGGAATGATACCAATTATTTTAGCTAAACGGCTCACATTGGACTATACTGCTGCTTTTACATAGCATATTGAACACAATGATAACAATAGTATATTTGAAATATTTATTACCGTGATCACACCATGGTTCTCACGTCTTAGCCTCTAGATCAAATTTGATCTGCGAACACGGTCTATACTGTAGCCTCCAGTGTAGGAATTTGCCAATGCATTAGATGATGTTATCAATGTTGATTGATGGAAGTTCTGCAGCTTTGCACGGAAGGTTTGTATGCCCGCCTATCCCTTTGTGACCAAACTGGGTGTACTATGGTGTACTGCTTTTATTGTGTTTGTGTTTTTTGGTACTTTTCTCAAGGACAACTAAACAATGTGTGTGTGTGTGTGTGTGTGTGTGTGTGTGTGTGTGTGTTAACAAACAGCTGGGAGTATTGTCGATGACCTGGTTCTCACTTTATTTGCACCACGGCCAATATTGGAGCCCATTTACTGTCTGTCTAGAGATTGGCACATTCAAATAGCAGTACAGTCTACATACAACAATGCATGTAATTCATTAGATCAGAATATACAGGTATGCATGAAAATATCAGTTCTCGTTTTGAGCTTTTCCTCACAAAGTGTGTGCCAAAGAAACACGCCTGCATGCTAGATTAATACTGGCTACAATCTTAGATCGTATATCTTTGTTTCGACCAGCTCCTGGCGTCGTGTCGTGGGGACGGTGAGAAAGTTCAGTCAGAACTGGGCAGGCTGCAGACAGAGAATGAATGTTCCAAGGCAGAGGTTAAGGAGGTTCTGCAAGCCCTGGAAGAGCTTGCGCTCAACTATGACCAGAAGAGCCTGCAGGTGGAGGAAACCAGCATGAAGAATAAGCTGCTGGCTGAAGAGCTAGCTAAGAAAATGGTATGTTTTTTTGACTATGTAGTACACAGTACAGTCTACTAATGCAGAATCCTACTGGATGATTGTGAATGTTTCAAATGTAGCCCCAGATCGCTAATAAAGGATGGCCGGCTAATGAAATAAAATAGAAATCAAGTGGATGAGCACAAGTTTATTAAAGGTACAGTTCTTGATTGCGTTATAGCGCTTGCAAAACCCCAACATTTCCTTGCATTCACTGGTCCTTCAGACAAAGACTGAAAGAAAAATAATAATGAAATATTTGTCTGCAGCTGAAATAGTCTGAGAAAATGAATATAGAGGTATGACATATAGATGAAATATATTCGGGAATAGAAATAGATAAAATGGGAGGAAGAGTACAGGAATATGTAGAGCGACAGATGGGGAAAAATGAAGAGAGGTTCAGAGACTAAAATAACGCAATAACTAAGGCCAGAGGATAGGCTCAGTGGACTAAAGGGGCCATTATTCACCATCTTGACGACATTTTAATATTTTATTAACCATTTTACGGCCTGTCAGGATGTCCTACCCTCTCTCCCTCCCTCTCTGTCTTCTGCAGAAGCTTGTCCAGGAAATGATTGAAGGTGCTGGCCCTTCCAATCGCGCCACAGGTCCCCATACTAACCTCACCTACCTCCCTTAATTCCCACGTTCCTCACAATCACCTCTTATGACCTGACCTCCCACCTGACACTAGTAGTGCTGAGGGATGCTACAGGACGTGACACAGTACACATACGGCCATAGAGGGATTAAAATGTCCTACTGCTCTAGCCTTCTTTAAGCTTGGCCTCCCGACTGTATGCCCACACGCAGCAGCTCAACTGCTCTGCTATAGCACACTGCTGGGTTTCTATTAGGTGTAATCCTCTTGAATCAGTACAAGCACTGGCCCATAAAAATGGTCTCAATGAAGTGCATTCATCACTGCCTTAATCAATCAGCCTTCGCAGCGGTCTTCATCACTCCACTTTGACCAGACACAGCTTGCTTCTTCTACAGGGGCTCCTATAAGTCGTCAGTCACTGTCCTTTCCATTGGTCTGTTCATTCTACTGCTTTTCATCTTTCCATCCATCGGTCCTTTCAAGCCCAGTCCTTTCATCTAGCTATTCATTAATATAGCCATCCCACCATTCATCATAGTTTTCATCCAACCAGCCATGCATTTTACTGCCCACATATTTCTCTGTATTTTCAGCACTTTCAACGTCCTCTTTAGATTAATTACACAATTAATTATTTACTGCTCTTTATATTAAGTTACTGTTATGGTGTATGAACTGACCTGGAAAATGATGAGTTGGTTGAAGTTAATGAAGGAGATGAAGATGGAGAGCTTGGAAGATTTTAAAAAGTGGTTAATGGTCCTTTCAGTTAACCAATTTTCTTAGCCTGCCCCCTCCAACAAAATAAGCTGCATTCATTACTTCTGTGTTCTTCTGAACATCAACAAAAACTAAGTACATGTGAATGACGAGTCAAAAAGACAACCTACCTTTTTTATGTTATGCCAAGTTGTGGATTTGACAATCAAAGAAACGTCTATTTCACACATAGCTCATACTGAGGACATTTAGACTTACACACTCACAGCTGGGAGTTCACTTGAAGCAGTAAATGAAGCAGATTAAGTGTAAATGATCCTGTTTACACAAACTATGGTTTGACTGAACATTAAATGTTGCATTGCATTCTGGGTAAACGTGCCCTGGAATGCCACAATATACAGTAGGTATTTATGTAATAGATGTATGTACTAATAGGTAGGTAGGATCCAGAAATATCCCAGCCATACCAGTGCAGTTGTTACATAATTAATGTCAATCAAAGTTTTTTTTCTTTTAAAAATGATGACTTGGTTTTCTTCCTTTCTTTGTCTTTCTTCTACTCAGAGCCTGATTCGATTTTAAATTGAAATACTAGATAAAAGGATTCTTCTGGGACGTGAATATATATGCTACTCCACTTGAACCCTTTTACCTTCTTTCAGCACTTTGTTTAATTATAGATTGTGCCTGGTCATATATGTTTTCACTGTTTCGGCTACTACAGCTATTTGCCATGCCTGATGTAGAAAATGGATCCCGCACTCCCGTTACACCCCCCTCGTTTTCTCTTTATACGTGTATTGATTTGTAATGCAGCGTCCATTATGTATGTTTCTCTGCTCATATTACCGTGTAAGGTCAGGTTTTTAAAATGAACCTCACAGCTCTGAGTGCTTTAAAAGTCCAACTTGCTCACTCCCACCTCACTAACCATCCATCAGTACTCTCACTCCCCCCCCCACCCTTTTCTTTGCACTTCCTGTCTCCTTTGCTTCACTGCTTCTTCTTCTTTGCTACTTTCTCTCACACTCCCCCAAACTTTATTCCCCTGCTCCCCTCCTCTCCTATTTTGCTTCCTGTTAAAGGTAGTTTTACCCCAATCTGCACTGACACTGTGGGCATGTTTAAGGAGTTAACTTCCATCTAGCTACTCCACATTTACTTTGCTATTCTAGCCTCTGTTTGGAGTGTTGGACCATAAATTAACGCCTCTTCTGAAGCTAGCTGCCATTCTATCCCTAAACAGCTCTACATGTGAAGAAAAGGGATTAGGCTATATATTTATATATGAAGTATTCATGCTATTTAAGTATTATAGTATAATGTTTTATGTTATGCTAATACAGTAAGTAATTCATAGTAAAATATGCAAAACTATGAATCACTTCTTTTTGGTGGTCGTGGCACAAAACGTTAAAACACCGCTTCTTTAAAGCCTTTTCCCTTTCCCATGTACCCCAGGCTCACCTGATGGGACTGGAAGCAGAGCATTCTCGCATCCAGGAAGTGAGCAGTCATCAGAGGAAGCGCATTGCTGAGATTCTGAACGGGTTAATGAAGGATCTGAGTGAGTTCAGCACCATCGTAGGAAATGGGGACGTCAAACTGGTGAGTAGAACATTAATGACACCTGGCAGCCCAGAGCCAGTGATGAAGGATAGGGTTTGGACAGCACACACGTTTATAGAGACAGAAAGGTCCGCCACACTACAACTGATTGGTACCTGGGCCACCGATCTCTCTACCTCATAGCACCACTAGCAGAAGTCCTCTGTAACGATGCTTTATCTTCTGTCTATCCTCCTTTCCTTAATAAACAAGGAAAATCATCCTTCTCTTCTCGTTTCTGCTCTCTTCTCATTTCTGCTCGGTTAGATCAGCTCCTAGAATATTAAGCACTTTGCCGGTATTTAGGTTGCGAGCAATTAATTAATTTTGGGGATTGAATGATAATTTTTAATAGGAACACGGCTTGGTTTTATTGAGTGGGGGGCAGGCGTGGGGATGGAACCGAGGGAACAGGAGCAGGGCTGCGGGAAAACGGAGACAGACGTTAGGGAGGCACGGCGAAGGAAAGGGGAAAGAATCATTTCCAATACTAGCGAGCTCTGACTAACTGTTCAGTAGAGTCAAAAGTGTGGCGGTGCTTCCTGGGGAACGCTGATATTATGTAGCGGGGTTGATTGAGGATTGGCTACAGCTGAGACAGAGAGAGAGAGAGAGAGAGAAGGACCTGCCAGGACCGGGTTGTGACAGGAGAATGTTGTTTGCTTGCAATAACTTATGGTTAACCGGTTCAACTGTTGACAAATGTACTGATTGTAAGTCGCTTTGGATAAAAGTGTCTGCTAAATGCTGTAAATGTAAATGTTAAGTGATTGGCAAGGACATGTAAGAAGTGACATCTCAGATCAGATTCAGATTCACTTTATTAGCCATTTGCAGTGTAACCTGCATTGGGAAAAATGTGCAAGTATCTCAGAGTGCAAAGTCAACGTCAACACATCAGAGGACACAACATAAAAAACAGACAAACAAAGCCACAGTCTGTAGGACAAGCCACCTCAATATTAAAAAGGCTCAATATAAAAATGCTGTACCATGAAATCCATACATCTTGCATCCGAGGGGTTAAATCAAGGGTGGAGCACTGAATAGAAAGCTAGGTTTTCTCATGGCACTTGATTTACTGATGGCTGATATGGAGTGATGACAGTTTTAACAAAATGAGAGAAAGAGAGAGTTGTGTACTGCACCTTGAGTAAAGGGTTTGGTAAATCCCCAAGGCTATGTACCCGTGTTGTTAGCGCTATGACATGGCATAACAACACTTCTCCAATGGCAAGAGTTATACCATTTACATTGATAACTGATCGATGTGTTTGTTCTATTCTCCGCGGTTCATTTCAGCCGCAGCACGATGCTAGTAACATGATGGATGTGTGTTGCAAAATGTCATCACTCCCCCCTGCTTCACACACACAATGACAAAGAGCCGTTTACATATTTTCCTTCCTTCCTTCCTTCCTTCCTTCCTTCCTTCCTTCCTTTCTTCCTTCAGCCCATAGAGATCAAAGGGGCAATTGAGGAGGAGTTCACGGTGGCCCGTCTCTACATCAGTAAGATCAAGTCAGAGGTGAAGTCCATGGTGAAGCGTTGTCGCCACCTGGAGAGCCTGCAGATGGAGGTTCACCGCAAGATGGAGGAGACCGGGAGAGAGCTGTCCTCCTGCCATCTCCTCAACTCACAGGTGAACAGAGGGAGTCGAACAATGAGTACAAGAAGGAGTCATGGGATTGGTTGTGTGAAAGACCAGACGAGACATATTGTTCAATATGAAAGTAAATACATCTGATGATAATATTCCCGGTCTGTTCATCCATGGGTATGTTGAATGTTGGTGTGGGACAATATTCAAGATAATGATGATAATGATAGCTGGAGCTGGAGTGCTGGTATACTTTTTCATCCCTCCTCCTGCCTAGAGCCCTGTCATGTTGAGACTACAATCAATTCCCATATCAACATGGATTATTCATTTTTAATATACCCTATTTCTCTGCTGCAGTGACTGGAAAGTAAATTCTATCCTTGGTGGGAAAATTTTAGGAGTCAAGTGCAAATCAGAAATTGCGTTATAGCACCCACCAGAACTGCAAATGTATGCCTCAGCTCATTAAAGTGAGCTCAGCCGTACAGGGAAGGCTAGATAAGGGCACACGCATATAAGTGATTGTGGTGGTTAATCACCTATTTTATATACACAGGCAACAGATAGTTCCAAGAGCCGATATGCTCTTCAGGAAAGGTTCAGAGTGGGTCCTTCCTGCTCGCGTTGTGCTCACTCTGCCTGGGAGACAGGGGGGACAGGTGATTAGAAACTCCCCACATCTGCTCTCACTCTCTCCCCCACTCACAGACATTGCTAAACCACGCCCACTCCCCGACAGTCATGTAGTGGGAGGACTGGAGATGAATGCCAGCCACTTAGCATTCACGTTAGGGAGGGACATGAATTGCTGTAACAAGCAGTGTACCTTAAGGAAATATATATTTATATATATAGGTACTATTTTTAAGACAAATTCATCCAGTTGTGCATTCAGCTGAGATTAATAATGGAAATGGATTTCAAATGGAAAAACTATTTTTGATCATTCGGTACACCAATCGAGGACTGTACCATTCACATCTGAGAAACTGTATTCTGACTTTCAGCATGAGACAAAGATACGCTCTCTGATGGAGTACTTGCAGAATGTGGAGCTGAAGAAGAGACAGCTGGAGGACAGCTATGATTCCTTAAGTGAAGAGCTGGCCAAACTCCAAGCTCAAGGTAGGCTAAATTGGGGTAAAGGTGGCAATATGGAATCATTGAGTAAGAATGAGCAACTCAAGCTCGCTACCAGATTTACCAATCAGGAAGGACAAGGTTTTTGGGAAAACCTTTTTACATCTGAGTGGTTTCATCTGAGCTTTACGCTTACGAATTTGTGTTTGCGCTTGCTCAATTCTCCAAAGTTGCCTACTGCAAATAATTTCTTGAGCTGGAACTTCCGAACTTCTACCAGCCTTTCTAATCAAAGAGGACACATCCAACGGTGATCACTGACAGTTAGGTCCTCAAACAAAAAGGCCAGTCTTCCTACAATACATGAATGGGCAAATGGTAGATTAGTTGTGAATTAGCAAATTTGTTCAAAGTCAATAAGGCTGGATATGGGGAAAGCCAACAGAAGGGACTGTAGGACAAGTTCATAAATCAGAACAGAGGCAACACAAATGATTCTCCATTTCCAGGAGAAGAACATCAAATAAACAGTGAATTGAAGGACAGATAAAGCAATTATGGCCTGCATCCAGAGTAAGTCAGCCAGAGAGGCCAGCCTGCAGCCACTGTGGAAGTAAATAAACACAGGCTACTGTAGGTCACATTGATTAAATGGTCTGTGTTGTAGCATGGCCTTGCACAAGACGGTGCACTGTAATCCCATTATCAAGCACCGTGAACATCTGATACGTTCATGCGGTTATCTTAGTTTCCAGCGGTAGACATGAATGATAAGGTCAGTGTACTTTACAGGTCAGCCTGGCCTGAGAGCTGTTAATACTAGCCTACTGTCAACTGTCTCTGCTTTCAACACCAGGAGCAACTTTATGTATTTTATCTTCTGACTTCGTTCTGTTTGCCTGTCTGATTTTTGTGTGTGTGTGTGTGTGTGTGTGCGTGTGCGTGTGTGCGTGTGCGTGTGTGCATGCACGCCTACACTAATGTGTTTCAGAGACTGTGTCTCAAGTGGCCAGAAGGGAGAACCAAACAGCTGTCCAAGAATTGGCAGATGTAAAGGTAACCATGGCGACCACAAGAGCAATTTGGTGGAATGACATTTATCATATAGTGGTCCATGAGTGTCTGTGTGTGTTCGTGTTTGTAATCAGGCCACACATGCATTTATTTGTGTGTGTGTGCATTGTGTAACACGCACACATACACAGTTATGTAAGGAAAGATTCTTCTCTACACGTGCATTTGCACGTTTGTTTTCCTGTATGTGCACTGCTGTGTGTAATACACATTCATTAGCCATATGCTACCCATTGCCTTCTCCTTGACGGTGTACATACGTATGTACTGTACGCGTAACAGCTGTCCTGGATGTGTGTGTGTCTATATGTGTTTTGCCGCTGTCTGACACCTATGTTTACATGTGCATTGGTGTGTATAATTGTTTGCTTGTGTAGTTCTGTCATTATTTATGAAGCCCATCATATTGCTTTCCCTTCCCGCTCTCTCTCTCTCACTCCAATGTCATTATCGATGTCTCTCTTCCCCGGTCGCCGGTACCTCAGAGGGCTCTTGAGCAGCAGATGGATTCACACCGCGAGTCGCACAGTAAGCAGCTCGGCCGCCTGCGTGACGAGATCAATGGGAAACAGAAGATTGTCGACGACCTAACCGAGTCAGTGCCTCATTGGGATTCCCCACATGCTGTTCAATCTGGAAAGTTACCTGAAAACTTCCTTCCCTGTTATAGCACTAGCGCCCACCCACATTCCCGGGGAAGGGGCTTAGAATAGAAGTGCTGACCAAAGTCCATTTGGGTTTCACAAGTGCTGATCTAGCAGTACCAGTATACAATGGAAAACAATGGCAGCGCTCATATGTCTTCTTTTCACAAGCTTTTTGACCCATTACCGCCACAAGGAAGTGGTGTATTAAAGATTATAAAACTAGATTAAATATGATAAAACGAGTCATTAAATGTATCTCATGACTCCCACTTCAGAACCACTGTTATAGCTAGATGGGTTGTATATGTAATAGAAAGGTTAGATACAGTAGGTCCAGTCAACATAGGTCATTTAGCAGACACACTTGACTTGACAAAGTGACTTACAGTGAGTACAAATGCAGGTATTCAGGACCAGGTAGGTTAGGCATCTTTTTCATGGATGCTTACAGAATAGTATGGAATCATAGTATTCATGTCACGTATCAAACCCAAGGCTTTTTCGCTGGGAATCGACCACACTAACCCCTAACCTATCCCTACCCCAGGGCTGCACAAATTTCACTAATAAAAAAAGAAATGACTTCCCCTAGACTTTATGCTCCAATCAGGCAAGGCAAACCTTGGGGTGGTTCTTTTATAATGAGAAGGATTTGACCCTTTTCTGTAGCTAATAAATAGATGAGTGAGTCAGCCTGTGTTTTCATCCCAGTCGCAACCAGAGGCAGCATCTGGAGCTGGAGCAGTTGCGCGGGGACTACAAACGTCTGAGAAACCAGGAGCATCACAAGAGCCTCCAGCTGGAACAGCTGATGTGAGTCTCCTGTCCCGTCCAGCACACAAACACCTCACCATATGGCAGCATAGGGGCCTATCTGTCTTCAGTTGATTCCTTTCATCTCTCCCTCTCTCCCTCCCTTTACTGTAGTTCCTTCTTTTTTCTGTCTCTTTTTCTCTATTTCTGTCGCGGGGGGGGGTTACCATCTCTCCTCCTTGTTTCTTCCTTCGTCTGTCATATTCTGTGATCCTGAGGCCAAAGTCAGCTGGAGACTAACTGACTCCGACCCGCCTGTCCATCCACTGCTGCATATTGATATACGGTAGCATACCGCAGCAGAAACTTAATAGACGGCCTAGTGCTGACCTTTGCAGCGAGGCCTCTTATGTGGAAGCAGGTTAACGTCCCCCTTGTGGGTCAGCCTGGCTGTCTGCTACTGTACTCTTCGGATATAGTTATAAGCATTGAGTTAATGAAGACAAGTATTGAAATTGAAAGTCAAGTGAAGTTTCTTTCACCCACTAGTTTCTGTCTGTCTGTCTGCGTGTCAACATCTCTATATTTCACTCTCTGTCTGTCTGTGTCTCTGCAGATTTCTCCATGAGCGACATGAACAGTCTAAACAGGATCTCAAAGGGCTTGAGGAAACTGTCGTAAGTCATTATTTACTATGACATTTCAATCAGCTCCCTTGCAAGACAGTGATCCCTCTCACTCCTCTCTCTCTCTCTCTCTCTCTCTGGGCTGTTCTGCTTACCTAGTTTCTTAATTTTTTCCCCCTTCTGTTACTTGTCTTAGGCTCGTGAACTCCAAACCCTCCACAATCTCCGGAAGCTTTTTGTTCAGGACCTCACATCTCGAGTTAGAAAAGTGCGTAAACGCCGCCTAACCACAATAACACTGAAATGTATTGACGTCTATTAGCATTAGCATGTGATGACTGTCTTACAGTGCAACTTACATTGATATTGAACTTTACAAGGAAATGCTTTGACCAGTGTCATACACACATACAGCATTTCTGAGAAATTATGGCAGTAGAAATAAAAAGAAAGATAGATTTCATCCCGAATGTCAATGTGTGGACATTTATTGAGATCAGGAAGGCCTTACATTGAGGTAAGGAAGTATTAAAGTCAAGGGTTTTATTAAAGTTCAATATCACTTTAAATTTCTCCACAATACTAAAGCATCTACAGTAACACGGGCCCATTATCTTGTCGGCAGAGTTCAGAAATGGAGCCTGATGACAGCAGGGGATACACCACTCAGAAACAGAAGATTTCCTTTCTTGAACACAACCTTGACCAGCTTACAAAAGTTCACAAACAGGTACCTGCACATAAAAACTATATGTTGTCAATTAAAGTAATAGAGAGAAAATGAAAATGTCTGGCCAGTGTTCCGTTATAGATTAGAACAAATTACCTACTTTTCTTAGCCTTTTAATCCCAATGCATTGTGCTGTGGAATGAGGTACAACTGAATAGAATATGGAAAAAGGAGCCAAATTAAAGCAGAGAACAGTGTGTGCCATTTGCTTTCCTCTAAAGTAGTGCCAGCACCATCAATCACCATCTACTACTACAGTTTTATGTAAAAGTCCCTTTGGAAGAACAGCAGGAACACTGCTACAGTGCTGCCTCAGGCGAAGGTGGCCTCTAATACTAACACACAAACAAACATACGTCTTTTCTCACACGGACATAAGGCACGTGCATAAGAATGGATGTACACACACACATCCACTCTCTCACTCTCTTGGACTTGCCAGTGGCAGTAGCCGGGTGGAAAAACGGCGGCGCAGTTGTTAAAGGGTTGGATTACAATGAATAAATTATCAGTAGGAGTGGTGGGGCCTGTCTTAAATTACGGCCAATCAAATCAGCTCCTCTCTCATTCCCTTTAACAGCAACGTGCTCTCTGTCTCAGCGAACTGCCAATTTTGTAATAGACGGTGAAAGTCCAGACTGGCAGAAATGTCAGATGTCCTTGTTTGGCAGGTGCACATTCGCGATTTTATTAGATATGCAAATATGGCACCTCTTATAAACCACCATGATACACATGCATATATATATATTTTTTGTGATTAAAAAGGTTAAGGACAGTAGTCGTAGTTAAATTATTCATGAAATAGATCACATATTTTCATGGAATGGACTACTAGCCTTCGCACCTTCACACCTTCGCACCTAAAGCACGGAAACTACCGCAACTATCGCCTAATTATATTTGGAAATATGATGAATGTACACTTTACCAGTGTCCATGTGTTACCAGGGAACAGTGAGCTCAACCCTGCCCCCTCTGGTCAACATTGCCCTCTTTAACTGAGTGAAATGTATTGGCTCATATATTCCTCCAGCGTGCTTGTTTGTTTACAGCTGGTACGTGACAATGCAGACCTTCGCTGTGAGCTTCCAAAGCTGGAGAAGCGTCTGCGCTCCACGGCGGAGCGAGTCAAGGCACTGGAGGATGCACTGAAGGAGGCCAAGGAGGGAGCCATGAAGGACCGACACCGCTACCAGCAGGAGGTGGAGCGGATCAAAGACGCGATGAGGGTCCGAAACCCCCTCCGCAGGCCCCACGCGGCACTGATAGGTCAACTGTTCATACTCACTTGTCTGCTTTTAATCCTGTTCCACAAATATCCATCAACACAGAGGATAGGAAACACTATAGGGCGCCAGGTCGATAAATACTAGGGGGCACATACAGTACATAATACATGGGATTACGCAGAATTTATCTATCAGAATTTATCTATCATAATACTGATAGATAAATTCTGATAGATAAATTCTGCGTAATCCCATTCCAATCCCAAGAAATGGAACAACATGAACAAACACATGATTTCACATCAAAGTAAACACAGGAACTCACACAAAATAGGACAGATCATCATTGAAATACAACTTGTTAAATATTCACAGGCAATACGCCCCCTTTCCATAAAGCTTGAATAATTTAGAGAAACAAACATTACATACAGTATATTCAGCACTAGATGATATAGAGCTTGGATTTACGTGTCACCCCAATGAAAGCAGCACAATAGCCAATCAGTTGATGAGATGGACAGTGATCCATAAAATGATTATTATAGTACAATATAACATATTCTGTGGAATAATTGTCATTGTTTTTCTACATTGTGACAATTCAGTCCTGCAATCAAACCACATACAGCCATGGAAAAAATTAAAGAGACCACGGCATATTCTTTTTAATAAAAATAAAAAAAAAACTCATATTAAGTTTATAAAGTATATATTAAATTATTTAAAAAAATATAAATATATATATTAATGTATTAAATATAAATGTAATTGTATATAGATATTTTATTTTTAAAAATGGGCAGTGGTCTCTTAATTCTTTCAATCAACAGCATCTCTTATAAATGACCATAATCTTCTATACGGCAAGGCTCCATGGTCCACTGATGTTTAACGTGTGCCAAACACAAAGAAAAATAATACCTTAAAAAATTGATGGATGAAAATTTTAAAATATTGAATGCATATGTTTTACATTAAAAGCATCAATCTATCAATGAATTAACCATGCAAACGTTTTCCTATAATTACAGCCAAGCCTGTGCGTGCTGGCCCAGTATGCTCTCCCACCAACCCCTTCTTAATTCGCGGGTACAGCGATTACCCTATAGCCTTCAGCAACAGCACCAAGCAGCCAGCTGTCTTCAAAGCCCCTGCCGCCCCAGCAGAGACGTGTTTAAAGGGTGAAGCCAGCTTCCCACAGGCCAACTCCAACCACGAGAGCCCTACCGAGAACACGGACTCTCACAACAACGAGACCCATGACAGTGATGCTTGGAACAACAAGTACGTCAACGTGTTGAGCAGAGGTTATAGTAACGATATGGAAATCATCTACCAATGTACTAGTTTTTCAGTGGTTGGAGGTATACCAAGTTTACCTGAAGCTTCTTTCTGCGCTAGGCTTCCAGCTGAACCAGTGAAGCCAACTGACAAGGATGCAGACACGCTGGACTCAGAAAATGGTGAGGTCTTTTTTTGCTTGTTACATTGAAGTTATTACAGTTTTTTTAAATGAAGGTGCCAATTCCTATTCTTCCCCTCAGCCCCAAGTCTTTTAAATGCTGCCCGTGTATCATATTTCATTGCGTTTTATTTCAGCTATGTCTTATTTAGCCTAGGCTGATCGCTGACTGGTTTCTCAATTTACAGTGATAGCCCCACTGGTGTGATAAAACATTTCTGCTCTCTTGGTCCTATGGATTTTGCACAGGTGTTGTAGAAGAAGCTGTAATTGGTGTCTTGACTTTTCAGCATAGCTGTGTGTGTGGGAGAGTGTTGGGAAAGCCAATGGTCTTTATATAGCGTGTTCATACAGTACTCTTATTTATAGATGCATTAAGAATATGATCTTGGTTTATATTGGGGTGCTGCTGCTGCTGGGTGTGTGTGTGTGTGTGTGTGTGTGTGTGTGTGTGTGTGTGTGTGCGCGTGTGTGTGTGTGTGCGTGTGTGCGCGCACGCGCTTCAATGTGAATGTGTGCACTAGAGCGCATAATTGTTTGTCTGTAATTCTGTCTCCTAATCCTTTTATTGCCCTCCATTTGTGTGGGTGCCTGACAGTATTATTTCTTTGTGTGTGTGTGAGTGTGCCTGTCCAGCAGTTAGCAACAGGCTGTAGAGCAGATAGATGTATCTTGCTGTGCCAGTACTCACACAGACACAGCAGACAGGGTGGATCCCCCCTCACTTCAGTCCTGTTCTGTTCTGTCCTGTTGTGTCGACTCACCTCTAGTTTTATCAATGGACTCAGAACATGAGTCCATTGATTATCACACAACAACTGAAACACACTTATCAAAAAGTCTTTTATCATGAAAATAATAAGTGTCGAGGTGTGGTCAGGCGCGTTGTTGGCGTATTGCTGTCTCAGAAAGCGATTGACCAACAAAACCTGGTCTGAAGTCAATGGCGCAGTATTTCACTGTTATTTTATGTGCGTATTGTTAAGATAGTCGGGTGCACAACGAGCTTACTCTTGTTACACACACAAGGTATTGTATCCTGCTGGAATCCTGCTGTTGCCAGTCTGCTCGCATGCTTTCACTATGCACACAAGCAGTTCCCTCTGCAGAGAAGCATTCTTTCTTACTAGTTGGCAAATGCACCATTATAATAGCAATCTGCCATGGTGCAAGCGCACCTGGCTCTCAAAGAGAATGGGAGAGGACACTCTGATTGGTTTATTGCATGTTACGCCCAAAACACACCCATGAATAATCAAGAGACTAAGTACAACCCTTTTGAACCCTGCGCCTGGCGCTGCCATTAAAGTAGCAAAAGTGGATTTGGACACGCCCCAAATGCACTTGTGCTATGCGCTTAGATCGTTTAAAATAGGGCCCATAGTGGGTGGGGGGAAATCATTTTTCTGGTCAAGTATTAATATTATCCTAATGTTATTTATATTGTCTAGAGAATACTTACGTATCGTGAGCTTGGTACACTCCACGGCCGTTGGGAAGGTGATTGATAGATACATTTAAGCAGCTTTGAGCTGTGAAGGGGGTTGGTATGGCAATGCTATGTGAGCTTACAGTATGCCACACAATTCAATGCATGTTTAGTAGTATGAGTCTCAGTTTTGGAAAAGAAAATGGTTTTGTCCTTGAGTTGTTTCTTTTGTCATTACATAATTACTTAAAAATGTTTAAAAACTCCAGTCTGCTTTCTGTTACCCTACTTAACGCTCTGGCTGACCTATCTTACAGGTTGTAGGTTGTCTTTTGGTCCAAGAATGCCCGTACCACAGACTAGAACCATCTGCAGTTTTGAAACTAAAATGAATTAGCTACAGTTATAGGCAGCAATTTCTGCAGTACTAAAGGTTTATATAATTTACAGTACATAGAAGTACGGGTGGAATTATAGAAGTTAGAAGAAATTATTTGAGTTTGCTGGCCCATGGCAGGTCATTCAGTATAACCGTTCATAATAATAGTAGCTTTTGCAAAAAGGATACAGTTATAGAACTCTGCCAGGCTTTGTCCTTCGGTTTGATTTGTGAGTACAGGTTTTCCTTTAAATGTCTTTTTAGCAATAAATGTTCCTGTGAGGGAGCAGTCAATATAAGTGTTTTTTTTTGTACCTCAGCAATTTTGGTGTTTTTTCTTTTCACAAAATGTTTAAATAGGAGAAAAAAGTGCAATATTGATATGAAACTGCCTTAAAGTGGTAGTATGGATGATCTAGTAACCTTATTGCAATTTTACATATTATGTTATACAGTATGTATTACATAATGCGTATTGCCTATTTTAAAACATCCCTTTTTTGGGCAGGTTACTTCCATATCCATATCCACTTCCATATAAGTGTAAACATTCATAATGCCTGAGCTGAATAAGCGTTTTGTTTCCAATCTCTTCAGTTCCTCAGTTCAGAGGAACTACTATTAGCACAAACTGCACCACACGTATGTTTGAATACAAATCCAAAATGCAAAACTGTACAAAGCCCTCACACATGCACACGCCCAATGCAGCATCTATGTGTGATGGAGACCTTCTTCACTCTGCTTTGCCCCCTCCGGCTATACACACTGCCCTATTAATGCTTAAAACCCCACACATTGTCATCTCACTATCGACTTTTTATCGAGCGCCTGTGCAAGGATTTCTCTGGGATGTCTCGATTCCAAGACATTGTCAATACATTCACTCAATACAATACATTCAGACGAGACAAGGTTTTTAGTGTTCTAATCACCGCTTTTATATTGAAGCAAGGAACTCATGTAGGGACCTCAACCGTGCTCAAAGTACTCTACACATTGCAAGCTGAAGCTGTTCATCTTATACGGCTGCAGGTGTTTTAATTAACACCAAATCCATTCCCTAATGCACCCCACCCCTTTTCACTGTGCACTTGCTTGCTGCTTACGCACCTCTGTATGTCCACAGGAAACACCACAGATATCAATGACAACAGGTAAGAGCCTCACTGTTTACCACACAAAGCCTGCTTAAGATTGTTGCTTACGTAAAAAGTGACATTAAACTTTTTACGAATTAATATTTTATAAAAGGAAAAGAAAAATCAACAGACATACATTTTCTCTACTACTGTTGGTAATATAAAATATTGCCAACAGTCATTACACTGTACATTACACACCTACTCTGTGTTAGTAGTAGACACTACCCTTTCTGTAGCATGCTAACGTAGCTTCCAGTACGAGTTATTTTACCACATTCTGTGAAGTCTGAGACTAGATATCACTCCACGGCTGACACCGTTGCTTTATTTCCTTTACTGCTGCGGCTCCCAGAACCATGGCTGCCCCCTTCCTGTCGCTGCTGTTAATGCTAGTTGGGCGCGGCTGCGGCGTTGGCTTGTTGGTGTTTTGTGTAGCATCATGTGTCTGAGTAAAAACTCTGTTCCTAGAATCAACATGTGCAGTAATCAAGACCCTGCCAAGCTCTACGTTGTGCAGCCAGAGGCTCCGGCCAGCTAATGAGGCTGAACAAGTAAGAGGCATTAGCACTCACTTTCAGAACACCTCTTTAACACTAGAAAGGCCAAATCCAATTTACATTTACATTTATATCATACATTGAATCTGAATTATGAATGCAGTGCTTTTACCCTTTGGTAATTGTTTTCAGGGCTTATAGTGCTTTGGATGATAAAGGGTAGTCAAAGCAAAAATTTTATAAATAAAATAAAGACAGGAATAAATCAGATTGGGGAAGGCAGGGAGATAAGTTCTAGAAATTAAAATTGGAATAAACCACTTTGTTATGAAACATCACTTGGCCTTTAATTAGCACTCCTATTTAAGTATTCTTCATTAATCCATGCCCAGGATAAGGAAATACAATATTATTAAAAAATAATGTAAGTATGGCCCATATGCAAAGTAAGAATTATGAATGAATGGAAGTGTGCTTTCACACACCGTTGCAGGAGTTATATAGGACTTATATTTCCCCACAAGACTTCCCAAGGCCTGCCTCATTATCTAGAGAAACACATGAAGATACTCTCATATAGCTGAGAACTGAGGTCACGCTTGAAATTCGTTATACACCTCTAATCAAATACGGAATGTGTACGGTGGTTTCTGAGGTCAGGTAATGTGCCATTCCAACTGATGTTCACCTGGAGGGCTCCATTTAGGTACCTGAGAAATTGTGGGGTAGGATTTTCTGTAGATAAATATAGTATGGCTGTATGAAGTCTAAATAAGTAAAAATGTGTCTCCAGAGTGTTCCCTACACTTCCATAACACATTGATGCTCAGCGAAACGGCAGAAAGTGTCTCTAGATGTTTTCTCTCTGGCAGTGTTGCTGTGACTCACTGGATGCCATCTGTTCTTCCTAGCACCTCCTCTACCAACTCTGTTTCTTAGAATTCTGTCTATTTGCTTCTTTAACTGTCTGACTCTGTCTGGTTCTGCCTCTGCCTCTGTCTTTCCCGCTCTCTTTTTCCCCCTTGTCTTCTAGATCGCAGTCTTTTCTGAGGCTTCTCATGTAAATCTTTATGCGTCAGAGCAATGTCCTGGTGACCTCGCTTTCCTCTCCCGTCCTAAGCCCTAGAAGACAAACCTCCATTCTTCTAAAGAACTACACCACCCTTCTCTGTTCTCTTCTTTATTATCTGATTGCTCCTATCCCGTCTACTGTATTTGTTTTTGCGCACTAGGTGGGTGATGTATGGTGTCTGTGGGTGTCTGTAGGAACAATGGAAAACTCTACCAGACGCATTAGCTCAAAGCCCTGGCAGCTTCCCTAGGCCAAGTTGTTTAATCCCTTGTACTGATTGGACTGGACTGATTAGAATATGCTGTATGCTGTTCTCATTGATAGATAAAGCAATCTTAAAGGTAAAACTACAGTATACAGTTAAAACGACTAGGAGAGTAAGCTAAACATAATTGATGCTAACTAATAATAACAAGTTTAATATGTAAAGAAAGGACAAAAAAGGTCTTCATTACTTCCCTACATGTTTAAAGCTGCATAAGATAACTTAGTGACCCTGGTCACCAGACCCCACTACAATCTTTATGTTTTTGAAAGCTTTCATATTATGTGTGGCCATTCAGCAGAGCTGTTTCCACTGTTTTTAACTATAGTTGCTTTAGTCACTTGATGCTTTGTCTATCCCTATAGTGAGGCAGAGAGCAGTGTCTATTACCATATTAACTATATTCCTGATTCAACCAATATTTCCTGCCACTGTACTTTCTAGCACAGTTTAGTATCAGCAAATCAAAGGGGCCTTGTGTTATGCTGTTGGTTTCACTAGGGCTTGGGAAGACCAGTTTGAATACTAATAGCTATTAAAACTTAACATTTTACTATAAAAAGTTATCCAGTGCAGCTTTAAAACACCAAATAAACGAGCTAGCTCAGTGGTTAGCATTGTCGCCTTGCAGTGCCAGGTCTGGTCATGTCTGGGTGGAGTTTTCATGTTCTCATCTTTATGTGGGTTTCTGCCAAGTGAAGTCCCTGCGATGGGCAGGCCAGTCATCGAGCTTGTCTTCCTGCCTCACCACCAAAATAAGCTGAACACTAATAAGTGACTATAAGAAAAGGGATTCATTAAATATAGTTGACTTTTTCAACACTTTGATTATAATGTTTGTATTTTCTTTAGCCTTTGGTTTAAATTATTAACAATAATTTAAAAAAATATATATATATGTATAATGCAACTAAAATGCAAGGAGACCATGGTAAAAAGGCAATATTATAAGGCAATGATATTTTGTTTAAAAATGGTGATCTTCAGTCTTATTTAAACAATCGGTATAATGATCCCAACAGGCTTTTTGGAATATGAAGATTGAAGCAATTGAAGCAGTGAAATAATAGAAACATAATTGTATTTTTGACCTCACAACACCTGGGCCATGCTCTAATATACATACACACGCGTGTGCATACACCCATACACATGCACACACACGCGCACACACACACACACACATAGTGGGAGAGCTTGGCCAAGCCTTATTATAGACACTTTCTAACTTTTTACTCAAATTAGATAAGTGTAAAATGAAGAAAATGTATATAAACATATCCATTACAGATAAAGTTACAGTAGTTTTGTACTTTACAACTTACAAAATCCTACTTCCGCTTCAAAGATCCCTTGCTGAATGATGTCTTATCAGCTTAACTCCCATATACAGTATCTGCTTCTAGTCAATCTGAGAAGTTGTAAAACACTTGTCTTTACAATTGCTTTTGATAGTACAGTATTTTCATTGACTTTCATTGACATTGAATTCATTAGAAGAAAACAACATAGTTTCCAACTTCGTATTAACTGCAGTATCTTGGAAACTTGGTTTTAATGTAGCCTATAAGACTTTGCTTAGTGTTTAAGATCAACTGCCACAGCATGGCTGATTTGTAACATGAGAAAACACTGCACAGTCTGTTAAGATTTGTGAATTTAGTCATGGAATTATGTTAATGCTTATTTTAAAGTCAGTACCAAGGCTATTTGTTCTAAAAAACAGCTACAAATGAAAAGCAGCTCCAGCCATTTCTTTGTGTATATTCAGTAGCACAGTGGACAGATTTTGTAGCTGTAAGAACATATTCACATTATCTGTTAGGGATTGTCTGTTGTGTCATTGTGATTACATAATGACATCCAAGAGCATGGAAGGATGTAAAAAAAAATATAATAAAAAAAGAACACACTTTCTAGGAACTGTGTAGCAACTATTTTTATACTGCTAGTTTAGTTGAAGGTGAACAATTATTTATTAGGATTATTAGGATGTTGTTTGTTTTAAAAAGGTTTATTTGTTTTAATGTACATCAGTTATTGAATGATTGATGAATGGAATGTATTTACATACAGTATTTATTTTATTTAAACATTTTTTTTATATTATTACACTGCAAAGTGTTTATTTGTCATTTAAAATATGTGCATTAGTATAGCTGCCATTTTCAAAATATATTTGTTGTGATGACCAATCCTAGACTCTGTGATCCACCTCAGATTATAACCAAAGCCTTGTATGTAGTTTTGGAAGGTGCCATGTAAAGGCTGTGCTTTATGCTCTATAAAAACCTATATGTGTTGTTGACAACATTATCCCGAGGGTAACTATAGGTTAACTATAGGCAGCCCTGTATTATCTCCCAGACGGACAGATAGACAGACAAATGGTGTACTGTATGTATAACATCAAATGATCTCTCCTAGAAATACCTCATCGACCAGTGAGGTGTTTGACCTTCAGCCCAAATGACAGACAATGCATACAGTCTGTCTTATCACTGAATGGTTGTTTGTATGACTGACTGACTGACAACAGACATGCTGATCAGTCTTGTTACTCTGGTCTGGTCACTCTACCCTCATCACAAGCCCTGCATTGACCTCCTGACCAGACAGTCTGGATGAGAGGGCTGTGTCTCGTACAAATTCCCTTTAACATTACAAATATTCCCTTTATTACAGGCTGATTAACAAGACATGAATCACATGTACAGTACATATTATTTTCTTGAGGGTCTTTTTATGGGTGTATTTTAAACTTTAAACAAATCTTAACCCTAAAGTTCACATTTTGTAATAATTAAACTATACTTTCCCCTAAGAGTGTAAAAAAATAAAAATGAACTAAACGGATACATATCATGTGTTAAGTGGGAGTGTTACGTGTATCAAAATGCAAGTATGAGTCTTAGATGTATGTTTTTTTGTCGTACTTGTAACAGTAAGGCCAGATAAAAATGTCACATGAAGGCCTATTCACCTGTTTGCAGAGGCATCACCTGAATGGCTAATAATATCGTAAAAAGATGGTCCACTGGAAAAGTGTCTTTGTGTGTTTGAAAGCTTGTATGTTGGTTTGTTTATAGCGTGTGATACTGTATAGTGCATGCAGTACATGCCCCCATAGCCGTTGAAAAACAATACTTATCTCAACAACCACTTTTAATAAAGGTGATGCTGTCTACATATCATTACACTGTCTTCCATTTTCTCTTTGACTTGGTGACAATTATTTCAACATATTATTACCCAGGCTGGCTGGCTGACAATGTGGGAGGGTTACTGGCCTCCAACTCTGGGAATCAGATATAGCCTTACAATGGTTTATTGATGTGGAGGAGTTTTTATTAAGTGTAAATCTAACTGAAGGAAAATTATGCTTTGCAAACCAATATTTTCATAGAGACAGTTATTTTTTACTGACTTTTTTCTCATATGGCTTTCAAGCTTGTGTCACTTTATAGGCCACAATGTTTCATAAACAGAAGATAAATCAGAGAGCCACAGACAGTGAGTAACATTCAATGAAAATCAATACAGAGAGAAACAGAACTCAGAGGGGATTGTGCCCTCTGGATGTTTGACATAAGCTGTGACATAAGTTCATTATACTTGACCCTTCACCTTCCGCAGTGGTCCTGGGGCAGGATGGGCTAGTGGTTAGGGTGGTGGGCTGCCTTGGTCTACCTGTCAGCATCCTTGAGCAAGATGGCTAACCCCGACCTGCTCCATAATACTTGTAACTGTAGTCAATGTAAGTGTATGCTAAAGGACCTACAGTAATTTTAATTTCTTCAGGTAGGCCTAATTTCAAACACATGCATGTCTATACACATTCTATTAACCTGCTAATACTGCATATGCTAGACTCCACAAGTCTGTTTATACATAACAGAGAAAATTTTACAATTTCTGACTCAATCTGTAACTCTGAAATGTCTCTATTAGCTAAGTTATGTAAATAATAGAATTCCAAAATTATTTTAGGTTTTAAGTGCAGACACAGGCTTACTTGAAACACAGATGGCATGACGTTCATGAATAATTAAAATTTAACCCACTGTCATAAGACAAATTAAAAAAGAAAGCAAATACAAATATTCAGCATTTCACTGGCTACATATTGTGTCTTGTGCTACTGTTTAGTTAAAAATACAGTAAAGCTTTTCAGACTTTTTTTATGGTGACGTGTGTTTTCATTTTATGCTATGTGGATGCAGTGTAAATAGCCCTTGAACTAGCAGCTAAGTACAATCTGTACATTAACCCCTGATTTCAGCCCAAGCTCTACTATTTGACAATACACCATGAGTCAATAATACATTTAGGAATGTAACTAATCTTTCTTAATGACACATCCAACTATGTACTGACAGGGCCAGCCGCCAGAAGGGGCAAAGATCAACAAATCAAGAAAGGGACACAGTTCATTATAACATACAGGTACACTCACATACAAACACACAGGACACCACACATGGCATGCTTCCTCTCACAGTGACTTAAAGAGCTGACTCTTCTGATATCCAGTGAAGCAACCCAGGTCCTGAATACTGTGAGTACAATATGTCTGACAATGTTTTTTATGTCATCTGTCTGATAGAATCCTAATGCCTGTAAAGTATAGCTTTGTTAGAACGCCGCTATACTGTAGGGTTATGACTAAAAACAGGAGGCAACATTTTAGTCTCATATTATGAGCGCTATAAATGGTTTACTTTTTACTGTAATGAAGAAAAATAGTCCTAGGTCAGAAAACAGAATGGTGAAACAGAAGCCTTGATTTGAGCAAACTGACCTGTCATAATTTAATACTATTACTGCTGATGGGAGCTATGGGTACTTTTGAATGCCCTCTTAATTCCATAAGAAAAGAAAATATATTTCCAATCTATAGTAAATACAAAGTGTTTCCCCGGTAGCAAAAATATATTGGCAAATTTAGATTTAAAAAAAAATCAGTTAGATATATGGTAGACTATACTATATTTTTTTAACCTACAAAATTCAATAGGCCATCTCTATAGTGTATGACTGGGTCAGGCCTATTATTGTAAGAAATTGAAATTCTCCTTGGGACAACTGATTGTTTGTGAATGAGTTAAAACTTGGGAACTTTCAAAAGTGAAAATAAAAAGATAACATCCCATTTATACTAACTCAACCTCAGCATGAGTATTTTTGTTAGTTGATTAAACTCAGAAGCAACTACAGTTTTTTCAAATGCACCTCTCAGATGAAATCACCTTTGACTCCAACCTAAAGACCTCATCAGTGACACTCCGGAGAAACAGGAGCGATAAACAGCATGTGATAAGAAAATGTGATCACTCTATACAAAGTGTCTAATTTTCTCTCTACTGGGAATATTGACCTCTCTTTCTCCACTGTGTGCCAAGTCTCCACACACAAATTACATGTTTTTCTCTCTCTTTCTCTTTCTGTCGCTCACTCACTATCTCATCTATATCTTATCTATATTGTGTCAACTTCCACAGGGCCTATAGTTAGTCATGGCTTATCAATTGTTTGCATTGTTTAGCATAACCTTAAGTTACTGTGGACTGTGTTTATGACCTGGAAAAGCACTGTGGGTAACTAGAGTTCTAAAGTTCTGCTCTATAAAATCTTGGACTACTAAACGTATTGATATGAAACACAAAGATTAATGAAAACATCTAGTTTTTATTTACTAATGATGGCGCCACCATCTATGACTATATAACATGCATTTTGAGGTCTACTAGGTTTATTATTTATTTATTTTAATTATTACACCTCCAAACACGTCTAAATTAACATTGTATATTAGAACAGTGAAACAGGGTTTTATTTTGGCAAACCTAAAAGGGGCAGATCTGAATTAGGTAGAATATCATAGATTCATAAATACAATATCACAAAGTAAAAATAACAGACGAATCTTACTGCATTGTACTGTATACAGTATCTCCTATACAATACATTATTATTCTAAACCTTATGTTGTATCATGTCACAGGTTCTTCAGAGTTCCAATTAGAAGTCCTAACATTGTGTGAGGGACCAGCGGAAACCATGGTGACTACAGAGACTCTCAATAGAGTGTGGCGCAGAACCATCAGGGGTCAATCAAATGAGATACCTAATAACGGTGGGAATCTAAATGAGATATGTAAACACTCACGGGGCAATAGATATGTGTGGCTTGATTGGACAGTGTCAAGACAAGGAAATAACACCACATTAAATATAATACACAATACAGCATCTCTTGTTTAGTAATATAAACAAATCTTTCTCTCTGCTTGTCCACAATATCCTATGTAAAATACAGTAGTGATATGATTGTAGGCTGTATTGTAATGTTTGTATTCGTGACAATCTATGTATTATCTGCAGATGGGAGCCATAATGGTCAGGCAGAGGATTTAAGACAGTGGCAGAAACATATGCAGGTAACCCAGTCTAAAATATAGGAGTGGTTTAGGTCAACATAGTGTATAACTTGCCACCTGAGCTCTAAATAGATTAAGTATTTAGCTTAATGTATGCTGCAACGTGGTTAAGATTTAGCTCTCTAGTCCCAAACAATACTGAGCATATTGCACATACTTGCTATTAAGCTGAGTAGCCTATTTTTTTTTGCACCCTGTATTTAACGCATATTATTATTATGAAAAGTTGGAGAATATGTTGATAAACATGTTTTTGTGTTTTTAGCAAAATATAGACACATATAGCCATGTGGTCAGCACATGGCTATATGACAACAACTCACTATTTTCTCCCTTCCACTGTAGAAGATAAAGGGGAAGGTTTTGGAGCAGGTCCAGGATCAACTCAGTGACCTATTAGACAAGGCCCTGGCAGAGTCAGTGCAGCCCTTCACCCACAAAAAAAACATGGCTGATGGAAAGATGGCAGACAGCCAAGCATCAAGGTGAGGAATGACAGAGGGATTTTAATAGCTTGCTTACCCAGAATGCTTTGTGTAAATGTGTCCTGACATGGCATGAATTTGAAAGGCAAATCAAGCCAAGCCAATGGATTTAATTGGCAAAAATGTCATCGCAGCATCAAGGCACCCAGAAAGCTCTCTTAAATTCATCTATACCAGTTGACATTTTCTTCTTAATATCTTCTATCAATCATAACATCTTTTTACTCGGACACCTTTTAACCATCTAAAAAGGTCACCACATACCACATACTGAAAACTGGAAAATCAGTACAGGCCTGTCAGAAGTGGATTAAGATTGTCAATACAGAACTAATGCCCTCCTTCTGCGATTGCCAAGTCACTAAATATTTGTATTGTCTCCATCACTGTGTGTGTGTGTGTGTGTGTGTGTGTGTGTGTGTGTGGTGTGTGTGCGTGTGTGTGTGTGTGTGTGTGTGCGTGCGTGTATGTGTGTGTCTCTCTCTCTCTAACTACTGTATATGTGCCTGGTTTCAGGAGCCACCGAATGGAAGATGGCAAAGTATTTATGGACAGAGCTTCTCTTTTGGAGTAAGTGCAGTTCAACCACCTCACCTGTAATGGATATGTGGAGCCATGTGCTGGTTATATGTTATGTGTCTATATGTTGCTAAAAACACATAACATATAACCATGTGCTGACCACATGGCTATGTTATGTGTCTGTCTATATGTTGCTAAAAATATGGATA
>JAOEHI010016115.1:0-29880 GCA_025447815.1 Percopsis transmontana
TGTGTGTGTGTGAGAGAGAGAGAGAGAGAGAGAGAGAGAGAGAGAGAGAGAGAGAGAGAGAGAGAGAGAGAGAGAAACTTCAACATGTTACTGCTGTTAATGATGGTAGCAATCCTGACAGTAAAAGGGACGAAATTTCACACCGAAAAGCAAAAACTTCTCACCTTACAGCACACACGTGCGCGCGCGCACACACACACACACACACACACACACAAACAGGTATAAGATTGATGCAGACAGTTAAAACATTACCTCACCTTTTGACAAAGAAAGAAAATAATACTTACTTTATAGGGTTTCATGTGCACATGTGTAAATTTCTGGGGCTATGTTTTTGTGTGTGTGCACTTGAAAACTTAGTACCTGAATGGAAGAAACATGGGAAGAGTATGCAGACTCTGGACCAGGGCCAAGACCCAGACTAGGGCGCAGTTAGAAACAGAAACTTTTTTGTGCTGAACACTACATCGTCTTTCATCGTCATTTCATTGTGATTTGAATTATCTTTTTATCTTATGCATGTAACATCAAACCATTCTCATAGCAATATCCTGAAATATATGAGAGGGTGTGTTTGGAAATATTTCTACTATCTAGAAGAAAAGTACATCTTCTATGCAAAGCTATGTTCATGTGTTAATAAATACCTAATGCAAAAGTCATGTGCCAGAGCGGACCCTTTATTCGCACCGTTTTCCGGACGGATATTATTTGTTGCCGGACTGATTCCGTTGACATTGCTCAGGAGGTGGGGCAGCTTAAGCATTACGAAACGTGAAGTTGTAATTGGGAAAACGCTTACTTGACTCCCCGCTTCTTAGTCGCAATATTGGGATATTGTGACTTGCTGCGGAGTCATGTATCGGCGACCGCTGCAGTCTGCCGTCAGAAGCATTGTCAATATCACAGGACCAAGAGGCGCCTTGGGAAAGGTAACATGTTAAAGCTCTGCTCAAGTAGTGTCGCCTAACGTTAGCTTTTTGGCCATATGGTGATAAAGTGTTTACTATACGAAATAGTCTTTTGGTGAATAAACAGCGATTGGAAGAAAATGCGAGCACTTGAAGGTGGATTCGCGAAGGCATGGTCGTGTTCATAAAATCAAAACAACCCAGCTAACGTTCGCTGGAAAACAAGATCATTGAATTATGTGTTTTTTTTAGCCACATAAGCTACCCAGGAACACACCTACCCAGCAAATGAAGCAAGCCTGCTATAGCACACTCTGTCACATATACTACATGTATTTTACCTTCGGTGGGGTAAAAGGTAAAACAATGGGCTGCTTTTCAAATTTCATATTAAACTATTCAAAGCAGCAAAATAATTGGAGTTTACTGCTTCAAGCTAAATACACATAACGTTACATACGTTATTTTTTTGTGTGTAATTATTATTGTTATTTATGGAAGACAGTTTAGGAGTTTGAAACAATACAATTATGTGTTTAGATCCAAATGTATAACGTGCATATGTTTTACGCATTAATGGGTCATCTTAATAAATGTACTGTAATCTGAGAGCCTTCATAGCCTTCTTATGATGGACTAAACACTATAATATCATAAATACCCACAAAAATACCTCATAATACTTTAATGCTGTAAATGTAGATGCTTTAAATGGTGAGAATGGTATGTTTAAAGCAAAACATACTGAAACCAAACTTACTTTGCAAACTCTTCGATTATTTGGGAAACATTAGTATCAGTATTGACATGGTTCACTTCACAAACATACTTATCATGTCTTTTTGGTCCCCCTTTTCTTCTCTCTTTTTCTCATTTCTAACTTGTAGGTTTTAAATCAAGAAGCCTGTTTTGCCAGAGCTCTATTAGCTTTCCCGCTGACCAGAGCCTCTTCTCCTCATGAGACACCATGTCGGATGCTGCACATAACCACACAGGCAAGGACGCACACAATAAAAAATATACTAACATAGGCGTATTGTAACACAACAGCAGAGACCGATTTTATGCAGGTTTAGTATAGTCTAGTGATCTAGGTGTTGGACTCCCAGCAGGAAGGTCGTGGGTTCAAGCCCCAGAGTTGGCCTACCTATAAGCATCCTTGAGCAAGATGCCTAACCCCTATCTGCTCCATGTAATAGCAGTAATTGTAAGTCGCTTTTGATAAAAGCGTCTGCTAAATATTGTAATTGTAATTGTGTTCACTCCACCAGAGGCCTGTACTATGATTGGCTTATCCATGTAACTTCAGGAGTAACTTTGTGATGTCGGGGGCTCCAATTATTAGGTCATTTAGGTCATATAGACTCATATTTACCAACTTACAATTAGATGGAGCAGATAGGGGTTAGGCATCTTGCTCAAGGATGCTTACAGGTAGGCCAACTCTGGGGCTCGAACCCACAACCGGCTGGGAGTTCACCACGTGTTAGATGTAGTCGTTAAACATTATCAATGTGCATTCCTCCGGGGAAAATACGGAGCGTGAGCCAAAAAGCACACATACTCCAATTAAGTTAACACTGAATCAACTAACCGATATCTTACGCACCGTCGTAGTACCGTTTAACACCAATTTAATACCAGGCAATCAGAATTGGTCTTTTAATTGTATTTAACATACCTGGTATTTAGTGTAAACACTCAGGCTGAATGTCTTTCATTCAGCTACAGCTTCTAAAGAAACACAGGCACAGGCGATAACTGAATACCAGATCATTCTTTGCACTCTTTGCTGTTTGAAAAGTAAACACAATCAGCTATTCATATTAATCAAATAACTTTTAAGTGTTTCTAAAAGTGCTACACGCAAGATTCCTTTAATTCCTTTTAAGAAACCTTTTAATGGAATCTGTTTAACTTATCTTTGTTTTCACCTATGCACTTGCTGATAAGTAAGCCATATTGGCAGTTATACAACAGCTGAGAATAGATTGGTCTATCAATTTACTCAACAGCTGCCCTCATCTGTCAACACTTTCATCTGCAGTGATATCTTTATCCAGGATATCCTCTCTCCCTCACTCCCTTGTCTTTACGCCGTCTCCATTCCTGTCCCGTCATATCCCTGTTCCCATCACGGCATCACCATCCCACGGTATTTCTCGCATACTCTCTCTAATTTCTTCATCATTCCTTCCTTTCCCGTATATCCAGCTCTGTAATTTGAAGGAGACCGCCCAGCACTCGGAGGAGGAGGTCGGGGCCTTCACTAAACTCATTGAGGCCATGGGCTTCACCGGAGCCCTTAAATACAACAAATGGGTGAGTCGTGCACGGGACCCGCCAGTGAAATAGTGTAATGTTGGGTCTCCTGGCTGTTGGGCTTACAGGTCCAAGTAGGTCG
The DNA here is from genome assembly GCA_025447815.1 of Percopsis transmontana. Classification (NCBI taxonomy): domain Eukaryota; kingdom Metazoa; phylum Chordata; class Actinopteri; order Percopsiformes; family Percopsidae; genus Percopsis; species Percopsis transmontana. Next base: position 3,319 of record JAOEHI010016115.1, read on the forward strand.
AACTGTATGGAAACACTTGACACGTGAGACCTCTAGCTTATCCTGCCACTCATTTTTTATTTCTGAATCACTTTTAGTGTTATTCAGTAAATAAAAGAGAGGACCGTCAGTAAGCAACACAAACATTAGGATCAAGCAGACACACGGATAGATAAAACAACATGTTATGTTCGAGGTACAGTCCGTGACAGTCCCGTTATAGCACCTTGGTTTGTTTATGTGTTTATGCCATGTTTACTGTGTCCCGGGCAGGGAAAATGTACACGCGTTGGATGGTCCACATTCTGTACATGTGGTACGTGTGTCTGTGGAGGATGGTTACGTGACCCCCCCGGGTATGTGTGGTCAGAAGGGTACACCAGGGCTCCAATCCATCCCAGCGGGGGAGCTTTAAATATGGGCTGTCAGCCAGGAATGTCCCCTGACCATGCACACGCACACACACACAGCCAAATCTTCTCCGTTGCACTGCTGCCCTTTATACACACATAACAAATATGTGTGTATAAAGGGCATCAGCGCAACAGGGAAGGTTTGGAGGTCACAATGTACATAAACACGTCACCTGGGCCTGTGTTTACCTGGGAGGGAGACAGATTACCTTAATGCGTCTTAACATTAGTATTTCCTAATTCCTATATGTGAGGGTTGGTTGCTTGTAGTGGATGTGAAAACCCACATATAAACATATTGACCGAAATGATTTATTGAAGCCATGTTGACATTTTCAGGGATGTGTCTTAGTTTTTTTTTTTTGGATGCCTTTCATCACATTCTTGTGGTTTCCAAGAACTTGCACATAATAAAAGCCAAAATGATTTTTATGGTTACGGTTATTGCCAGGGGCCGGGTGGTGTGGGAGCTTTTTGCCAAAGAGGTTTAGGAGGTGGTGTGTACGCACGGAGGAATGAGGCCTTTGCCACGGCGTCTGGCTACGGACTCTCTTGGCAGGGTGTGGGCAGGGCAGGGCAAGGCATGTCTATGCAACGTCATATGCTGTTTTGTTGCCTTTTGCATTCCGCTTTGTGGCCATTGCAATTACACTGATTTATTTGTGGTGGTCTACCAGAATATCAGCCAGGGCCTTGACCAACAGCCAGAGAAATCAATGATGTCAGCGATGATTAAAACGTTCCCAACAAGAAGACGGGGAAGAGAAAATAACAATGAATTCCAAGCAGTGTAAAATCGAATATGATTGATAATAATAATTTTATATTGATTCATTTTTCTCTTGTCTACCTTTGCAGAAAATCAAGATTGCTGCCCTGCGCATGTACACCTGCTGTGTGGAGAGAATCAATTATGATGACTTCTTTGAAAGTAAGTAGCCTGTAAATGAGCTCTGAAAGGTGGGCAATATTGTGCATCTAATTGTAGGACATACATACGTGTGTGTGTGTGTGTGTGTGTGTGTGATTATTATTATTATTATTATAGATTATTTTATATATAAACTACTTCTTAATTGAATTTCCATAAGATATACGATACTGGGATCTAGACCTAATGTGATATAAGATTACATACCCTTTATAGAAGGTGCCATGTCGCCCACCCCCACTTGGGAAGAAAAGTTTGAAAAAGCACCACTTTACAGTTCTGTCTTTGTCATGTGTTTACTTTACAATGGAACACACTTAATGACACACACACACACTCTTGTCAGATGTAGATGTCATATTCAGAACCTGGCCCAAATGCTGGCCGTGCCAAGGCATGTCCCGCCCTCTCGGGTCCAATGACACATGCAGTGAACTCACAGTTGGCACGGAAACTGATCAAGGCACAGGCATGCACCACTCAGCCTTATTAAACAGTGCACACACAGACGCAATTCACTGTTTGTTCCTCACTGATCCAAAGTGACACACGTTGGTGGTGGAACCAGTCCAGAGTGTGCTAATAGGCTCTCAGGGACACAGTCCCCACCTGACACACACTTTACTGCCTTGCACACACTCACGCCAACACACACACACACCACAAATTGACACACAAACTATATTTCTGTTACCCCCCCTAACATAGTCTGACTAGATCGTAAGCAGGGCTTCCTATGCATAAGTCATTTACCAATATTGTGTCATTACAGCAATAAGAGGGTTTGAATGGCTTTCTAACAGCTTAGTAGTGGAGCTATGTTTTTTGACCTGTGAAGTGGTTCATAGCTCGGGCTCTCAAATGTGGTTGTAGCATAGCATATTGGCATAAAACAACTATAAACACAATTGATGGAACCTTCACAATTTATTAAACAAAATAAACTAGATTAAAAATACTTTCAAAAAGATTATTTTACAATAAAAAAATTATCTAATATCTCCAGGGGCTCCAGACCACCCTAACTGCCACCGTTGTCCGACAGCATTTATGTTCAGCAATATGACTGTGGTCCCAGCAGTGTCATCGCACAAAGAAAGCCAAGTCTCAAATTAATTTGTGTGTGTTTCAGAATGCTCCCTCCCAGACACGCTTAACTCTTGGTTTCTGGTAGCTGAGCTGCACGTATGGTAAGTCTTGAAAACACACATACACACACACATTCCACTGTACTATCATCACCATTATTTGTTTATTTAATTTAATTTCAATGTATTTGTGTTTGTCTCCTTTTTGGTGGTGTCTCTTTCATTTCTGTATTGTCACGTTCTCTGTGACTGACACAATTCAAGTATCTCACTTTGATTATTAATTTACCTTCTTTTCCTGTTTGGTATTTTGACTGAACACCTGACATCCTAAAAGGGGGAAGTGTTCTTTCAGGGCCCTGCCCCAAGTTTCATGATTATTTCTTTCTTTTTTTCTTTAGAATTTTTACGTCTATTCCTATCTTCTATTCACACATGATTGATACCCATTTGCTAACAAACACTAAAATACTTCATGATGGTTTGTAGTTTGCTTGAACAATATTATGTTAGCGTTATGTTGGCACACCATGGAATATGTCCAAAAGCTTTTGGAGATAAATTAAGTCTGGCCCCTTTTTTTTCGCAATGGGGCGGTGGGGTCCTATTCAATGAAGGATGGATTAACATCAAAATAGGAATCAAAACCTTGGCTATCCCTAAAGGGTTTATGATCTAATTTATGGTTAATGTCAGAGGCTGTTGTTTATTTCCTGTATGAAGTGCTTTCAGGCTCCAACTGCAAATAAGCTTGGCTTGACTCATTTCTCTCATCCTGCAGGATGTGTTTGGTTCGGATACGACAAGAAGGCAGAGAAGGGAAGTACATGTGCCGCTACATCGTCCACTCCATGTGGGAGGACGTGGAGCAGAGGAGCAAGATCATGGGGGTTAGTGTGTCTTCTCTCACTCGTGTGTGTGTGTGTGTGTGTGTGTGTGTGTGTGTCCGGGAGCATGTGCAACCTCTGTTAGCCTCCAACCAGTTGGTATCTGGGAAGCTACCCTGTATCGCCTGGTTCTACCTCCCAGGAATGCAGATGCACCAAGTCACATGTGAGCCACCATCTGTTTTATTAATTATTCCATGTAATATACTTGAGCAGCGAGTCTGTCCCACATGTATGGAAAATGTATGAGCTCCTTCTCATTATCAGAACACAGCACGAAACCTTTAACAAAGTATGACGGTCGGAAATTCCCCCACAAGAACTGACTTGCATTTGAAAATAAAGTGGATATTATACTGCTAATCCCCTGCCACACTAAACAAAGCAATGCAAAACTGCTAGAGTTGTGTTGCTTTTCAAGCCTTCAAAAATGTACAACAAATTGCGCACTGCGGCCTCTAGCTTGTGACATATTGTGACAAACGTTTCTTCAGCTAATCGCTGTTCGCTCCATTAGCTCTAGCTCCGCAGCGCAGCCTGCCACCCTCTGGCTGGCAGAGGGCGAAGGAAGCACCAACAGCGACTCGTGTAAACTCCCGGCACTAGCCGTGCCATCCTGGAATGTAGGAATAGTGAACACTTGCATCTAGGACATGGGAAAGTAAGACATTCTTCAACCAACTCGACAAGACGCAGTCCACACACATGCAGCTGTAAAAACACCTGAAGAGACCCTCCCCCCACCCCCAACATGCGCTCTCCATGTTCCATCCTCCACACACACACACACACACACACACACACACACACACACACACACACACACACACTCCCGCTAACGGTGACCTCACAAACTCCACAGTCATTTCTCATCTCCGACCCCTTTCTGTCACCACAGAGCAAAAGAGCAAAATGAAAGGCCTCACAGTACACACTGAGCTTAACCTTGGCTCCCGCTCAGCCATCCTAAGCAGTTAATATCATGCTTAATATACAGGCATGGGATTTTTCTATTAAAGCATCGGGGACTGTTGAGCAAAGTACGCCTAGCCGAGCTCAAAGTACAAGTGACTGTGATTTGGCCAATAGCAAGCCTGCTGCCAGAACAGATTTTATTTTCTTTACTTTGTGAGTGGCTTGTGTACCCCAGAACTCACCCAACACTGTCTAACTACTACAGTACATAAGAAATATGTATCTATCTATGTGACACGGTGGCTACAAGAGTAGGGTAGCTAACAAGTTAAGTTAAGGATTTAACAGTTTTAAGTCATAGACATAGAAATTATTCATAACTTATAAGTAATAAGCCGTAATTACTGGAATGCAAAAAAAAAATTTACAGCCACAGCCCTGTGGTAACTACATGGAATTATTTTAGTCTCTATTCTGATTTAACTTGGTGGAAATTTTGTGGTTTTTTTTGTTTGTTTGTTTTTTCTCTTTTGTTTCTATGACCTGTGACAAGTCTAGATTTGTATACATGAGCGCATGTTTCCAAAGAGAGGCCCAGATTGTGGTGTGTAATGTCAACAGGCGACACTTCCTGGGGTTGCTCCACTGCAAAAGAATAGAGGATCAATTTTGTGGCCCCAACGACGGCAGCCGACGGTGGGTGCCGTTGGGGGAGGCGCTGTCCTGTCGGGAGCCTTAAGCACCATTATAAAATGGAGGTTGTTTGGGTGTTCATGTTTAAAATAAACACGGTACGAGTCCTCCCATGTCTGCGTGGTGTTCAGCGTGCAGTGGAACAACTTTGAGGTTTTGTCCCTCGGTGACTTCAGAGTAGAGTCTCGGCTCTCTGGCCTCTGGCTGTGAAGAAAGAGCTGTTCATCTTTAGAGGGCAGAGTAGTCAAGCGGTCTGGGTGTTGGACTCCCAGTCGGAAGGTCATGGGTTCGAGCCCCAGAGTTGGCCTGCCTGTAAGCATCCTTGAGCAAGATGTCTAACCCCTATCTGCTCCATGTAATAGCACCATGTAATTGTAAGTAGCTTTGGATAAAAGCGTCTGCTAAATGACCTAATTGTAATACACTGGTATTAGGCGTTCCAATATGGACTGTCCGCCAAATATGGCTGAACGTTTTAATACGCTTTTGCACCGCTTTGTTTTTTATGTGGGACCGTAAGTTGAGGCTGTTGTCCAAAGACACAGCAGTAATATAAACAGTTACAAGGCGATAGATGCTTTTATTCAAAGGGACTTCTAGTGACCTTGTCAAGGTTTAGTAGCTGGTACAGGGCCTCCATACTTGCAGGGAATCAAACCCAGGACCTTTTTAGCTGGGAGAGAACCTCCCAGAGCACCTGTCTACTATTCAGTTTGACTGCTTGAAAGAGTGTGAATGACTTTACAGCATTAAACACCATAATATTCTCAAAAAACACACACATGGCTGAGTAAAGGTTAAGACTAAATAGCCATTGTGGTTGATGGGAAGAACCAAACGGGTTAGTTGGTAAGAACCACGCAAGGCGGGTATAATTAGGCTATATTTACCCAGTGTGCTATTTCAGGCATTTTGTCTGCTAGGCTACACATGTATGTGTGTATGTTGGACATGTTACATGATCTTGTGCTTATTCTTGAGCTGATAATTGCAAAAGTATTGTTTGACAAGATCAACAAGGCCAGGCTAGCAGAAAGGGGTCTTGCTCACACACCAGCAAACGTGCACTATAAATAAACGACGACCAGGATTTTTCTCTTGAAATGTTTTTCAAGCCATATTCCCCAAGTCGCACTCATAATGTTCATTAAACTTAACCTCGGTAGTGGAAATAGTTTTCCCGCACACTCGCAGAAGCAGTGATTGGAGCTGTTCTCGGGTTTCGTGCTAATTGTGCTAAGCAGTAAAAACATTGGTCATATTCTCCATGGGCATACCTGCTGGGCCCGCCATTTGAAACTAAACAAACTGTATACAGATGGAGCTGTGGTGAAACTCCCCACTTCTCTGTGCTACTGCCTTGGCCTTACGATTTTTGGGGGGAAAGTTTGGGTCCTAGCTTAGCCTTCGTCTTGCCCGTCCCTTGTTTTCTCTGTGCTTGCGATTTGGTATTAATTTGCGGGGAAAACAGCCTAGCTAGAAACAAACTCTCACCCAAGCACAATTGTAACCACGCACGCCGATAGGGGGGACAAACGGGTCTGTTGTCCCGGGCCCAGGATAGGGTTAGAACTGAACTGGGCCCTCCTTAAATTATGGAATAATAATAAAAAGAATAGGCATATTTGTGGAAGAAATTTCAGAGGCGAGGAAGAGCAAGAGAAAAGGATAGATCTGGGCGCGGGGGGGTCCTTCTAAGATTATCTCCTGCCGGGCCCAGACAGGACTGTCAGCTGGCCTGATTGTAACCCAAAAGAAATATGAATTGATGTGACAAAGACTACATATATACTATATATACGTATCTCTGTCTGATGTAGATCGATGCCATTAATAGAAAGGAGACTATGAAGGCGATGACGGAGACTTTCTACGCAGCGATATTTGGATACGATGAGGTAAGAGAATTAATTTTTTTTTAACCCATAAACACTTTATAGAGTATAGTCAGCCCACTTTGGCACTCCTCCATGAAGTTGATTACCAGCTGATATGTAGCCGTAACGCTAGCTAGCCAAGTAGCTGTACAAGTATGCGATTGGCGGACGTGGCATGACCGATAGGATAGGTTTAGCTGGTTATTTACATTTACATTTATAACATTTAACAGACGCTTTTCTCCAAAGCGACTTACATTTAGTACATTTTACATGGAGCAGGTAGGGGTTAGGCATCTTACTCAAGGATGCTTACAGGTAGGCCACCTCCGGGGATTGAACCCACAACCTTCCGGCTAGGAGTCCAACACCCAGACCACTAGGCTATCCTGCCCTGCCCTTAGGCTATCCTGAGGTTATGTTGCCAGCGAACAGACAACATTTCTCTCGCTGGAGATTATGAATGGCATGGTGACATGTTGCCACGTTGCAGTGAAACCTAAATAAAGCTAAACCTGGACCCTTTTCTATATGTAGGGAATCCTTTCCGATGACTGTGTGCTGGCAGCTGCTCTGTGGAGAAACCTTTTCAACCGACAGTGTGACGACCCCAGGCAGCTAGAACTGATGGTGGAATACGTACGCAAACAGGTACATACAGTACCACTCTGTCACTGTCTCTGTACTGCTTGTTTTTTCTTGTTTTTTCATCTTTATTGAAGTACAGACCCCTAAACGTTCAAAAAGGCCTCTAATGCACAAAAGGTTTAGATCTACACTTATTTTTCAAGAAGAGGCAGGCTAATTAGAAATACAGACCTTGCAGGCGTGACACACAAACACACTGCTGGGCTTGGTGTTAACACGCCTCCCTCAACACCAGAGCCAAATAAGACCAAAACTCGCCAAAGAGGAGAATGGGCCGCAAAGACAAGAACAACAAGATGCATATTTAGGTGTATTTATTTGATAGGGACAAAAGCATAAACAAAGAACATTTCAAGACCTTCCATCCATAGCATTAAGCTAACTTGCAATTTATTAGGGGAAAACTCACACCAGTCCTAGCTCTCCACACCCCCTCTTTTACTCTTTTCTATTTCTCCCGCTCCAGTTAAACACTTTTCCCTTGGCCCCCTTAACCCCCCCCCCCTCTTCTCCTCCCCCCGCTGTATATTTTCTTTCTCTCCATGAGACTGAAAACACTCCTGGTTCCAGAAACACCTGCAGGCTTCTATCTGCTGCCGGGGTCTAGCTAACACTCTCGCTCTCAGGGCAGTTTAAGGAATGAAACTACACACACACACACACACACACACACACACACACAATCGGGTGTGTTAAAAGTCATGAACGCATTGTCCCACTCGATCAGCCCTCCGGCGCGCGTTTGCGTGCACATTTAAAAACGTTGACACTCTTCCTCCTATGTCAGAAAACAAACAAATGACATCGCTGCCAAGCTTACCTGGATGAATATGCACTACGCACTAAATGCATACACGCTGAAAAACTTTAGTTCCTAATGTGACTATTATTTCCACCTCTCAAGTAACATGTAACTATTATCTACCATGACATCAGGACAAACTTTGAAACACTACACTGAGTCGCTTCTTTAAAACCACTTACAATTTGCGAAACAAAAATATTAAACAGCCTTCTCAAACAAAGTGCTTCTTGAACCCTGGTCGTTCAGACTGCGTAAAAGCCATTTTTCAGGGCCTTTAAACTACCTCCAACATTACAATACAGTTCCAATCATCTCTATTTTGGCTGAAAACTCTCATATTTGCATGTCACCTTAGTTCTTGGGTCTTATCATAGTAGTTTTAATTCTAGAGTCACTGTGACCTTTGAACCACTGGTCGTGCCCATCCCGTCCGCCTTTTGTGACGTTCCTGTTGATAAGAGCTCTGACCTAAACATGCTCAGTGTATTTGTCCCTCTGTCGTTTGCCCAGATGCAGTTCATTGACACCCTGGATGGAGAGGACCTGCTGCTGACAGGGGAGGTGAAGTGGCGCCCTCTAGTGGAGGAGAATGCCCAGAGCATCCTGAAGGTGGCCACGCCCACGTACAACGACGCCGGACTCTAAGACTCCAGCCTCCTCCTCCTCCTACTGTGTTCACTTCCCTCCATCGGACTTCGGTCTCTTGGGTTTTGAGACAGAGAACTACACTTCTCTCCTCTCTCTCCTCCTCTTCTCCTCTCCTACCCTGTGTCCCGAAAAAGAAAAATGGATTTTAAGTCTGAGATCCCCTCTCTCTCAGTTCTCCTGTGCTTTCTCTTCTCTGCTCTTTCCTTATTCAGGCTCCTCTCATGTCCTTTGCAATATTTGTGATCCCTCTCTCCTCCCAGAGGATTGTCTCCATTCCTCCTGTGTTCATTCTCTCTGTCTGTCTGTCTCTCTCTCTATGCTGCTCACGGTTACAGACTCCAGGATGATTTAATTGAAAATCTTTATCTTTTCAAATAGGTCTTCCCAGAATACTTCTTTTAGAAATGCAGGATAGCTTTGACCTGATATACACACTCAGGCCCACACTGTTGTCATGTCCTCCTGCTTTCAGAGAGCCACTCCGAACAGACAGTCGCACTTCCCGTTTAGGAAATATAGCCCTGCAAAGAAGAGAAGGACACATTATTTCTCTGTTTGTATTGTATTGTTTTGTTTTTTTTAATATCGTGCACATTTATGTTAGTGTTTTTTCTGTACCAACATTAACACAAAGAGGTGTAGGGTAAAACTTCTGACATCACCAAGGCTTAGAGAGAATTGCATTCAGAGACATGATGTTGCCTGATGATGATATGAAACGGTCATGTCTTTGCTTTGTCAGAGGTCTTACCGTGCATGCCTGTTTCGGTTTCTGTCAGGTACAGCTGTCTCTCTCTCTCTCCCCCTCCCTCCCTCACTTCTGCTCTCAGAACAGTATTGGAAGCTTCGCTTTCCAAGCCTCACGTGTCACCATTGTGTTAACAAACAAGGCTGTTTTGTGTTTTTAAACAAAAGTAAATGAATTAATAAAATTCTCTGAAAGTTCTCTTGGTTGTACCATACTGCCATCTTGTGGTGCATATATTGGTTTATCCTTACTAACCAACTGCTGTCAAAAGTGCTGATCAGGTCATCATTTGTCCATGTGCAATGAAAATGGATTAGCAGGAATAAGAGCAACACAGAATCTGAACATGCAGTATAATCCAATAATTATAATCAGCCTAGCTTTTTTTGTTTTTATTTCAAACAGAATTCACTTCAATTTAATTTGTGTCAAACATTGTATTTGGTTTGTATTCACGGTTCAAATATTGTATTGGCCATAATGAGGTTTGCATAAACTCAAAAGCACCGTTGAGTCCTAAACTCGTAACAGTTGTAATCTGCTATCTGCCCTGTTGTAACAATTAGCTTTTGGGGGGGAAGTGCTAAAGTTGTATTCATTGAATTGTAAATGTACCTGAGACAGTGTGTTGCTGGCCAAGTAAGCCAAGCTGCTACCAGATACAGAATCTTCCTAGCTAGCCAGCTGTACTCTTGAAAGGAGACCGTGGGATAGTTACCATGGTGACAAAGGTATCAGATTTCACAGGCTATGTACAACTGCCTAATCTGATTTATCTCGATGATTGTTGCAGGGCCAAATGTTTGTGTGTGTATTAATGAAAGTATTCCAGACATGTTTATCATGTATTGGTATTGTTTATATGTGGCATTTGAGCAACATAACAGTTATGTTGCTCAAATGCCACATATAACAATACCAAGACAGAATTTGCATATTTTAAGATTTTATTCTATCATCTTAAAGGCCAAAGAAAGTTCTTGTTAAGTGTACAAATAGGCTATAATTTTAAGCGATGGCCTCCCTACCAAGCCAGCAGAGAGCGCTACACTCCACTTTTCAGTCATATTGCTGCCTACAACTGTTCCCGAAATATAATCTTAGCGATTTAGAATTACATTAATACAACCGATTTTTTGTTTTGTGAGTGGGTGGATGGAAAATTACCTTTCGTCCGACTTTGCCTATCCAACCTAAACACAGAAAAGACGGGACAACTAGGCTATAAGATTACGAACGCTCACATACGCTACTCGTTTGTATTAGCCTACTGTGTGATTTTAAACATATTTACATTTAGGTTTGTCTTTGTGTATTACAAGCATATAAACACACACATGGTCACAGCAGTCGTGTGAGACAGTTGAGACATCATTCACTTTGTTCTATTTTCTTCCATCACCTGACAGTTCTATACATGACATCTGTAGCTGTTTCTTTGACAGCTGCCTGGCTTTTCATGTCAATAGTGTTTCTTTTTTTTTTTAAATAGCGTTTAATTTGTGGCTAGAGATAATTCACTGAGACTGCTGCCTTTTAACCATAGACAATATTATCGTGCTTTCATTCATACAGGCACTTATTTTCACTTCGCCTGGCTCCTCAGTACATCTAGTGTTATTAGCCTAGGCTACTTTTTTCCACAAAATAAAAGCAGCCCCACAAATGACGTTTTGGAGCCTCGATCAAAACTAACCTTGGCTATAGCTGTAATTAATGGAGGGGGAAGTGTTGAACGTTTTCTCAGTCCAATTCAGGAGATGCAAACCAACAGCCTCCTTTTTTTTCTTCTGTTTCTGCTTCACTAATCTGTAACAAAGCCTTAAGTTCATGGTTGGTTCATTGCTGGATGGGGAAAACGGTTTGTAGCAGAAAAAATGACAAATGACCTGACCTTGAGCTGCAGGGGGAAATGGTTAGAGTCAGTCATCTGATCATCAAGCTAGACGTCTGCCAAGGGAACTTTTTGTAAATGAGTGTTCTGCAAAACATGTTTTTTTTCTGTCTCCCTCATGTCTCTCTCCTATTCTGAATCTGCTCTCTTTCTTTAAATGTTGTGTTGCTTCCTGTCATTCTGAAACAGTATCTTAGCTACTTGCCTACAAAGCTAAAGCAGTTCCACGCCATTAAAATATTTCATAGGTTAAATGAACGACTATATTCAGTAGAAGTTTTGAGCTCATTCCAAATGCGCACAGCAGATAGACACCAGTGTTTCTGAAAGATTTCAGATTTCATCTTTTATTAGTCTTGCACACAAAGGAGTTTGTCTGTTTGTTTGCTTGGGTATTTGAGGAAGCCCGGCTTCCACTGGCGTCCGGGATAAAATGGTCACTGGTGTGAATAGGGACCGGTTCTGTTCAGCGTCAATCCCCCTGTTCTCTATAGACAGTTGTGAAATTGGGCTAGTGGCTAGTTTAACCTCCCTATCATTGTATCCATTCATGAAGAAACCTGTTCTGTAGACCTTACATTGTTTCTGATTGTATTCACTTTGTGCATGGGTGGGGTGGGGGAAGGAGGGAAGCAGCTCTTTTGATGTGTGTTGCAAGTGCGCGTTTACGTGCTTGTGTACTAACGTTTTGTGTAGCACTTTTTTGCAACATGAGTTTTGATCTGATAAACTTCCCTGTGCTTTCTGAACTCGTGGGCTGTCTTTGGAAAACATCTTCCTGCTCCTGGATCAGGTTAAATGCAGTTGGAGTCCATACATACAAACATCCAGGACAACACACACATGCACCCGGATATGTGTTCTATAATACGGGAACGAATATATTGGAGTTTGCATAGACACAAACATGCACACACCCACACAGTTACATGTTTGTTGTTTTCTTGCCTGTAGACCATACAACCCTCTAGTGACGTTTGAATGAGCACATTTCTTCAACAATTTGAATTGGCTTCACTGTAAGCAATAGGTTTATTTAAACATTTCAAGTATTTCGGCATGAATATATTTATTTTGATTGATAGCTGCATGTGCACCCGTCGTCAACCCCTACTGGAGGTGTTTTAACCTACATTTTCAACTACTACTTTTGTCGGTTATCTCCAGTCTGTATAAACAAAGCCTAGGCTTACCTATTTTCCTGGCAGCGATGTGTTTTTTAGCATTTTGACAAGCTAAAGTCAATGAAACACTAAAAGGGCAGAAAGGTTTCTCATTCAGTTCATTGGAATTATGTAAATACTCATAAAGTATTTAATGTTTCTCAATACGAGTTGAAAATTTTAATGAATAACTTCCATGTTATTTCCCTTATAGGGGCTAAAGATTACATATTACAGTATTTGCTCTTAAATGATGTTGGCACCTGAGGCCAAATCTCAACGGATTGTTTTACAAAATGATTTATTCATTTTTAATTCTAGCAGACAACACAACTGGAAATGTTTTAATTTTATGATAGGGATCCTTTAAAATCATCTTGAAATCATCTCATGAGGAGCTCCTGAGAAGGTCCTGACTCCCCTCATTGAGAACCACTGGTCTTGAAGATTTCAAATGGCTAAACTTGGAGGACCTTGGAGGACCTTGGAGATCCCAGTTCTGCCCTTCCCATGCCTTAGCCTGCCTGCTATAAGTGTCATGACCTCAAATGGGTCACCAGCAGCTTTCCTGTGAGTTCCCACTTGTGACAGGACTAGTGACACCATTTCATTAGCATAGATCCCAGGGTGATAGTCATTATCAGATATGTAGGTCACTGAGTTGAGAAAGTTATTTTGCTGGGTCAAAGAGTACGGATTAGATTATCAACTGTATAGAGACATTGTAGATTTCTGTCAAAAATTGTAAGGAAATGTTCCCACTATATTTTGACATACATACAGTATGGTCTTACTGTTTTATTAATCTGTTAATGTACTGTAAACAGCTTTGGTTGATTTGTAATAATTGTATTTTTTTGTGCATCTCATGGTAAACCCCGTGCCTGAGAAGTCAAATGATGTGTGCGTACAACCCAGCTGACAGCTGAGTCAGAAAGTAATGGGTAACACGATACAGTGTTGCACGAGATTTTTTGTTACACTAATACTGTTGTCACGGTGTTGTGTGAGTCAGTCAGTGTTTTACACAATATCCACAATATGGAAACGTGTCCAGGTTGTTCATTTCAAAACAATGGGCCGCAGTTTGCTGTGCCACATTCCACGTTAGTAAAAGTAACCCAACCTTCGATAAAAACGATTGCAGTACGTTGAGAAATGTAAAAGGAGGAGGTTGCTTGTTTGCATCTCCTGAATTGGGCAGAGGAAACGTTCAACACTTTCCCCTCCATTAAGTTGGTTGGCTATTTCTCTCTGCCTGTTTGCCCGTCAGTCTCTGTTCTCTGTCCTGCTCTCTCCTGCTGTCTAACTCTCTACGGCTCTTTTGTCGGCTTGTCTCTCCCTCACTATTGCTCTCATTTTGGTCTTGTTTCTGCATCTCTAATTATGTCCCTTCATTTCTCTGTGTCATCTGTTTCCATGTGTGTCCTGAACCCAGCAGTATGAAACTTCTAGTCGAAATTGGGTCAGTATCAGAGAGCAGAATTTACACTCAGTCTGAAAATTTCCAAATATAGGTGTTTCTTACCCCTTATTTTTTAGTATACGTTGGTTTGTAGTCCATACACTGCGGTAATTAAAAACAGAAGGTGTACATACACATGTGCAAACTCTCATACACACTCATACACGATTCCACACAGATACAGTACACATACACAACCTAAGTGCATAGTTTTTACTTTGGGGATGTGGAGAACCATTGGCTCTCAATAGGTAGGACAGCCCTCACTTCCAGCCTGCTGAAACAAGCATGTTCCTGTCATTGCTTTATGTCGCCTCCATTTTTTTTCTTTGTCTCTATCCCTTTCTCCTCCCTTCTTTTTCTTTTTGGCACCTTCTACACCTCCATTTTTTCTCTGCACGTCTCTCCTTTACTCCATAGGCCATGTTGTTCCTATTTTATGGCAGCCTCTCTCTTTCTTTCTCTCTCTCTTATCTTTCCCACCCTCCAAACAGGCAAACAGAGCCCCTGCCCTCCCTTCAGGGCAGTGCCTGTCTGTTTGAATTTGAATTGGTGAAAAGGTATCGTAAGGTAAACAGTTACCTGCCAATACCTTTACACCGCACGGAGAAGATTTCCCTCTTGGGTCACTAAAAAGACTCATAACCTAGCCTAGCTTATTATAAGCAATTTTATGTTTAATGAATCATTTGAATTAATTATCATATTGTATGATAATCTTTCACACATTTCTCAACTGTGAAGTGGTTTGTGTTTGCTGGGTTCATGTGTTAGTCATAGTAAAACTACAGGGACAGTTTAGTATGCTGTGTATGAATACAATAAAAATGTATGACGTTAATGTGTCAGAAATGTTTCTGCTCAGCTTGTGAAAATGAGATAGACAAGTGATTTCTGTCTCACAGCCTGTCTAGCTGTCTAACTCTCTATGGCTCTTCTGTCGGCCTGTCTTTCCCTCACTATCGCACTCATTTTGTTCTTGTTTCTGCATCTCTAATTATGTCCCTTCATTTCTCCGTGTCATCTGTCTCCATGTGTGTCCCGAACCCAGCAGTATGAAACTGCCGGTCTCTAAAATGTCTCTTATACCAACTCGTGTTTTCCCCATGAATTATGCAAATATAAATACCTCACTGTTGCCAGCAAGCCTAAAGATCTCTAGTCACGCTATGCCACATTTGACGTGGCTGTCACAGAAGCCTCCTTGTAGGGTTCATTGGAAAACCACAACTCAACCGTACAGTCTCTGACCACACAAGGGACCATCTGTGAGGTTTATTTTAATTTCAACCTTTTCCTGTGCCCGTTTCCTTTGTCGCTGTTGTGTGACAATGCTTGAATCTCACGCTCTGTGGAATGAGCTGTGCCCTGTCTATGGTAAGGAGTACTTCATCCACAGTGGAGAAGTGTTTCTTTTGTTAAATGGCAGGGCAATAGAATCCCACTGTATTTTGCTGAAGCAGTTCTATTCAGGGAACCTCACAGTGTCCCTTCTACAAATTTAAAGACATAAAACACATCATTGCTTTTACTTTAGCAGATGTTAGAACCGATGACTTGAGTCACCCTTGAGTGAAAGGAAAAATCTGCGTCTGTAGTGTTTGGTTGGAACACAACATCGCCTGAATCCCTTTGGTGATAACTAAATATATATAAAAACTATTTTGTTCCATAATCGGTGAATCTTCCTAACTCAGACTAGGGCTAGGCTGGAGGTGAGGAGCAGGTTGCAATTTGTGGGGATGCACTTTAAGATGCTCACTATTACTGTGGTTTCACTGTAATATATTTTCGTCTATTTGTAAGTGGTATAGTATGTTCCCCCGGGACACATAAAGTAATCTTAAATGGTGAATCTTGATATTTACCAGAATACCACTTTCACCGGTTCTACTATCATATGACATATTGTTTCCGTACTGGTAATAACCTAATCCACTTAACCTAAGCCTTCTACGTTCCACCTTATTCGCCTGAGCGCTTGTTACAAAGTGGATCATCGTCGAGTTTGAACACTCTGCCTTGTTTATTGCCAATTGCCTCCTGTTTCATCCAACAAAGGACCGAGTTCACTGTGTCCTTTATAATATGCAGCCATTCACTGCACAGGCTGGGGTCTCAGGTTCACAGCAGTCTGTGATGTGTTTCCGCATAGAGGTTACATAATGCTGACCTTGGCATGACGTCTGTGGTGTATCTAATGTGCGCAAAGATGGAAATAACTAACAAGAAAATCACACATACACAAATTAAGATATGCCCCCTACATCTCACTCACACACACACACACACACACACACACACACACACACACACACACACACACACACACACACACACACACACACACTACAACGTATCCATTTAGCAGTTGTTACATTTCCTAGCTATGTCACGGAGAGAGAATGAGAATGGTAGTCTAATGGTGGCAGGTTTAACCGGATCTGTCGACAGTGTTAGCAGAGGAAGATGTTACTCTGTTGACACAGCCTACATGCACGTACTAGAAACATGCACACTGAGGCATACGTACAGACATCTCTCTTTCCTCGTTCTCCCTCTCTCCCTGGCCTTGTCTTTTTCTTACTTAGAAACACACACGTTTTCTAGATGGTCTCCTAAACGTCTCTCTTCTCTCCTCCCTCCTCATTTGTTCACATACGCACACACGCACGCACACGCGTACACACGCACACACAGTGACGGAAGAAAAACATCATCAGCTGACAGTGACAAATCACTGAAACATCTCTTAACAGTGTGGCAAAACAAATACAATTCAGATCCAGTAACATAGGAAGTCATAACAACTGTGTCTCTTGGACAAGCAAGCCTGTTGCATCAAAGTGGTTACAAGGCATTTGTCAGCGGCAGTGCCCTCGGTTCATAATCAGGACACAAATATGAAAAGAGATGTATTTTTCTGCCTGCCATGACGTCGGCAGTTAGTACACATTGTTACTCTATAAAGGGGTTAGACCATGTCTAGCACAAGGAGACAGGGTGTGTATCACATCTAAAATTGACTTTAACATTAACAATGACAGACGGGGCAACTCCTTTCACATCCAGAATATCACAAACGGTATCAATCTTCAGTAAAATTAGATCATTTTGGTTTACTATGACATGAATGTCATTTATTACTTGTCAATATTTCCACTTTTCTGAAACAATATCATAGGGCAAAAACAGGGAGTAAAGCATATTTGTCATCTAGCGTTTATAATTTTGACTCTGCTGGCCCCACTTTTTCATGATGTCCAAATACACTTTGTTATGATTGAATGTTTTGAAATTTGAGCCAAGGCGAAGTTTGTTGACGACAAACGGAGACGAGATTATTCCCTCACTATTCCTGCCCGGTGAAACCATCCTGATTTAGCAAGCTCCGCCTCTGCAATTTGCTCTGCTTTATATACAGTATCAGTCTGGGAACTGTCAATTGAATGTTACAGAATCACCATCCAATTGGCATCCAGGTCAGTAGTTCAGTTGGTGCCGACAGCAATTGCCAAGTGTCTGTGTGAAAAATCTGTTTTTGTTCTGATTAGCTGAAGGTGGTCCAATCTCCGGCTAATGATTTGATTGACACCTACTGGCACTGCCTCTATCACAAACGTATTTGAATTTTGAGAGTTTCCAGACTGATGTGTAGAGCAGAACAAATCGTGGAGCTTGTACATTCAGACTGGTCTTACCTGGCTACATTTATCCATCCACCCAGGCTGAAACAGCCTGTGCAATTACTTTTTAATGGTGGTAATTTCCTAGGTGCTCCCACTTCCTCTGACTCATGAGTTTCTAAACATTATCCAGGAAGATTTTTCCATATTGGCTAACACTTGTTGACTAAATTAGAAAGCATTAACATCTGACAGAGCATGGGTTTGTTGCTGACTCACTCAATAAATGTGACCATTAAATTCTACCACTTGTTTACAGCACTGGTTGCTATTAATGATCTGGAAAAATAAATACATAGTAGGATACACATTACAGTTAAATATTTATGTTTTGAGATTAAGGATTAGCTGCGAGTTAGCAATTAGGGTTGTTGTCGAAGTCTTGCTTAAGGGCACTTAAACCTGTGAACTGTTGTGGGAGGTGACAATCTCTTTAACCACTGCCTGTCAACTGGTCATTAAAATGATTTATTCTTAGACCTGGCCCTGTCACTGAAGAGATTTCTAGAGGAAAATATGTCCTTTGTTGGCCATGAAAACATATTATCGTGTGTTGTAGGAGAAGGAATTAAAGGAATGTTACATTCTTTAAAGTGAATCTAAATGTTTTACACGTTTGTATCAGTAATTCTCTACCAACTGTGGATGGTATTTTATTTTGACAAAATGCCATAAAGTTAAATTACTCCTTCGGCTTCCAGAATATGACAATGCCTTATCATAAATAGGCACGGCCTGCTGAATTCACAAAGACCTGCCAGGCAGGTTTGTTAAACTCTCTTTGTGTTGCTCTATGTTTATGGAATAAGTATGCAAATGAAATCCTCTTCCAATAAAGGTCAGCCTTCAGCCCGCACACACATACATTTACCATGCAAATAGAACAGAACAGTGATGTCAGAAGGAGTTCTAGTGTAGCAGAGTATGACTGGGTCTGAACACCTGAGGACCTCACCCCGATAGGTAAATATTTAGTCATTCTAACACTTATCTTACAGTCATCACGGATGTTTCCAACAATTAGGCACACTTAGACTTGAAAAAACACTCCAGCTCATAAGGACTGTGTTATCAAACATAATCTTTTTTTATATACGGTAAATAAATATTTGACGGAGTCATGGGACACTTTGTCAAGCCTACTCAGTCAGATGAATTACTGTGAGCATTTAATACCATTCAGGAAGGAGGCAATCAGATAAGGTATTGTATTTTGCATGCTGGAACGCATGCGGAGAAACGGACACCAATTCTCCTGCAACACTATTCTCTTCAAAATTGTGTAGCTCAGGGTTTACAGTGCACAGAATGCATGTCAGTTCTATGGATATGTCCAGCAACTCTTTCCTGAGATAAACAATGGGGGATTTATATGTGGACATCGGGATCAGGAAGTATAACGTTAACAGGAAGTACAGGAAGTGCTGAGCAAATGCAGGCAGCTCTTAATCTCCTCACATGTCCGGCACACACACTGACCATCACGTGATTGGCTGCTTCAAATCAGCGGCAGCCAATCTCGTGGCACAGGTTTGCAGGGCTTTATTAGGCTACAACAGCAAGCTAGCTAGATTCATCAATTAGCACACCTTCGATTATACATTTAGAACTAAAACCATCTGCTGGAATAAACATCTTGAATAATCTTTGCCCTGGTTACTCCTTACTTATCTGACCTCGGCCACTTTAAATGTCTGCTTTTATTCCTCAAAAAGAAAGAATTTATGTTGTCTTTGAGGAATATTGTCATAAAACACCAAATTCCAAAGGCAGTACTATGCTACATGAGCAGTACTTTAAGTAGAGTTAATATGCAGCAGGCCAGAATGATTAAAGCCCTACAGTCATACAGGTGTTTTGAGTTCATTTGGCTGGTTAGATCTCTTCTGATATTATGGGTGTGTACTATACCGTACCTTCATGTTAGTTTCGTTGCACCAGTTATGGTAGGACAGCTCTCCTTTGTGATTGGTCTTTTTTGAATTCATGTTAGCTGACCCTAGCAAATTTGCAACCACTTAATTAACATGGGAAGAGATCTGCCAAATGAACTCAAAACACGTGTGGGTTTACATGCCGGTAAAGATTGATGACTGATTAATTGTTGGCTAAGATAAGTTGGCTGTTAGATCTCTTGGACCGCTGGCTGGGTGTGTACACACAAACTGTCTCACATATCACAGCTGTTGGGCAGAAAAACTGACGCCTTCTTTATGATTGGTCTATATGATTTGTGACATCACAAACTGCAACAGCAAGCACCACCTACAGTACAGTCTACCTTCAACTTTAGCTGAGGTCTAATTAGCCAGTTATCTCACTCACCTGATCTGAACACAGATCTCAAAACCTCAGCCAGAACACACATCAAGGTAAAATACCTCAGTCAGTCACAAGGTCCAGTGACTTTTGGCTACTGATACTAACAAAGCACATAAGGAACACAATACCAGAAGTAGTAATCCTTTATTGTCTGATAATGACTTTATCCCTGCTGAACAGATGGAGGTCTATGTGTGTGTCATCAGTAACCCAACAACAATACTACCAATATATATATACATATTTATTTATTTATTTAACCTTTATTTAACCAGTAAAAACCCACTAAAACACATATATATGGGTGATTTGTCCGGTTGGGGAGAGCGATGCAACACGTAAGGCTATTTGGCGTTTGAGATGAAACGTAGAGCCAAACAGGGTCAACTCACAATGTAGGGATTGCAGACATACTGTAGGCCTACATTTCTATAATCTAGAATAGATAGAAATGTGTCTTGAATGATTCTCTTCCTAGCCTCAGTTGAGAAGCAAGCCCTATTACAAAGGGGAAAAGACAGTTTGGGCTGGATGTGCATGTAAATATTGAAAATTGAGGTTGTAGCCATACTGTGTGTAACATGCAACCAGGGAGAGAGAGAGGGGGGGGGGGGGTTGTCAGTCTCAGGGGATAACAGGGAGGCTCTCCATTTCACACACTACAGTAGTCTATGTGAGTAGGGCGAGAGAGAGAGGGCCGAGAGAAAATACTGTGTGAAAGACAAGGGAAAAAGGGAGGGGCACCTCGGTTCCACAGGTACTCTATATCCTCATTTATTTCTGTGTTGTTACAACTTAAATAACACCGTTACAATATGAACCAAATTCAACTTGGACAGAATTTGATACAGCTACTGTATTTGTGTGGCTGTGCCTGTGTGAAAGAGGAGGAGTAGAAAGAGGAGAAGAGGTGGAGCAAGTATAGTTGGATACCGAGGCATGACAGGTAGCAACAGGTGAGCAGGGCAGAGCAGGGTAGGAGATACAGGGACACGATACAGGCAGAAATAACCCCTGCGAATACAGGCTCTCTGACATGACTCGGAAATAGAAAACCCGTTTGAAACTACTCGTTGTCGTTTGGAGGCTTCCAGAGGACTGGGTGTCTTTGTGCTGACGACAGCATGATCAGCTCTGAGGCCCTGCGGCCAGCGTCCCATAATGGGCGAAAGCCGCTCGGTAAACTGGCCACCAGGCTGGAGGAGGTAAAGAATCCGTGGCGACAGGTCTCGATGCTCGAGCTGAGCCACAACGAGACCGCCCGGCTGGCGACCGACGCGCTTCTGGAGCACGGCGAGCAGGAGTACAGGAGAGTTCTGGCCGAGGAGAGGGAGCTCAACTTTCTGTCACCGCTTGAAATTCGGTATATCAGCGAAAACGTGGCCAAGACCTCCAGCACGGAGAGTAACGGCGGTATGAATGGCAACGACCGGGACTTCGGAGACGGAGACGCGATCTCGGAGCTCACCTCCGGCACTTATTTCCCGATGATGTCCGACGAGGAGCCGCCTATGCTTGAACTCGGTTGGCCGGAGTCCCCGTTGAGATACGGACCGTCTGAGACACAGATCTATTTCCAAAGAGACAAGTCTCATAACGTCAAAGACCTGATCAGGTCGCTGATAAACAAAGCCAAGAAGGTGGGTTCATTAGCAAATGATGCGCAAAACATTTGAACCATTTCAGAATAAGAGGGACTTTTTAATAATGCCAAAGACAGTTCAAAAAGATAATATAGACTATGTGATTAAAGTTTGTGCCTATCTTGTGCCAAGTTGCTTGCTTAGTGCGCGTAAAAGTAGGCCTATGTGTGTTTGGTGGAAGGCGGGGGGCTGGGAGGATGTCGGCTATTGTGAATAGTTATATTCCACATAAGTGCAAGAATTCGCCTGAGGTGGTTTTCGTCGTCACTAGTTTGCTTACAAACAAATACGGTTTTTCCGGGAAGAGTTACGTCAAGACAGCAAGCAGGCCACGGGGGCTGCTTGCTGTCTTGTTTGATCAGCACTTATCTGACGGGTTTGTCAGTCACTTATTGATTGACCTCCTTTCGTGGGTCGGAAAGTTTTAAGAGGCTTCTAGATCAAGGCCCTTACACACCGCAAGCTTGTGGTGAGCTTACGCTGTGGTCGGTCGTGTTGCGGGCCCACTACTAATTAATTGTCAGTCAGGAAGTAATATTGTATTTTGCTTAGAGAATAGGCTATTGTTGACATTTAGATATTACACCATTATGTGGCCCTGTTAAAACAATAGGTCCAGTGAATTGTAAGTAATAAAACCTGTTTGAAATGTTGCAATTTAAGAACATGAGATACCAGTCATTTGAAAGTAGACACAAAAATCCAACATAAAGTTTATTAAATGTTACTTTTAAACTATAGTAAATATCTGTTGTTGTGGGGATATGAGTGGTGTGTTTCTGAAATATGAACTCCAAAACCCATTCAGTGTCCCAGTTGAGTCTCAAACCGCTAGCCCTGATGTGCACTACAGTATAGCCTACCCATAAACGAGATGGAAACATCTGCATAATGAATAAACCTCTGCGGTATGAACCATATCGTACAATAATATACGTCTGTGTAACAATATCTGGGGGGAAAAGGCATGTTGATATTATACATTAAATGCAACACTGCACTGTACCTCCTCATACGCTGTGTGCAGTAATAGAGTAACTCCCTGTGTATGTGTGTGTGTGTGTTCCTATCTCAGGTCATAGCCGTAGTGATGGACGTTTTTACAGACGTGGACCTGCTGTGTGACCTGATGGAGGCATCCAACAAGCGCAGGGTTCCTGTCTATGTCCTGCTGGACGAGAAGAACCTCCCCTACTTCACTGACATGTGCTCTGCTCTGGACATCCAGAACTCACACTTGAGTGTAAGAACAGAGGGACTCTGTCTGTGTGTGTGTGTGTGTGTGTGTGTCAGAGATAGAGAGAGAGAAGTGAGAGGGAGAGAGTTCACGCATGGTCTGAGATGCTGGGTAGAAAAAAGGGTGCAGGAAGTGAGATTTTGTAAAGATGTGTGTGTGTTTGCCACATAGATGTTATGTCAGCACAAAAGGGCATAGGAGCGGACCTGTTAGACTAGAAGGCAGAGATGAAGCTGGAGAGTCTTGAGTTTGACAGGTTATGTAACTGTTCCCGCAGGCCTTGATGGATTTGACGCTGCATGCAGACAAGTCAGCACTTGTTAGATTATAGACTCACTGCTAGCCATAATGCTAGTCAGAACAACAGAACAAACACATTTATTCATCACGTTTAATGGAATATTTGTCATTCTCTGTGGTGAGTTGTTAAAGTACAGTTGGTCTCTAACCACGTGCCAGATAGGAAGATTAAAACTGTCCGAAATGTATAGGACGACAACTTCCTTGTTCGACCTTGTTCTAAAGGAGGTTGTTGAAGGCTCATTGTCTTAAACATTGTTGGTCAAACAAAATGAAATAAGTTTTAACACCATATAGGCTACTAACTCTTTCAAAACGTTCAAATGCTGCTTTTATGACGTGTTTAAAATGACTCATAATAATCAAATGAATAACTTCTATAACTTGTATAACACTAAATTACACTGAGAAACGAGTGATAGCAGTAGTATTTGTTGACATTGTTGGAGCTTTTTTACCAACACTCTTTACAACAACAAAAGAAAGACACCAGACCAAATTACCCACGGTGTTTCACTCAATGTAATGTGCGTGTGAGTGTGTGTGTATGACATTTGTGTGTCTTTCCAGATCATTTGTAAAGTCAGTTGGCATATTTCGATTAGTGACACGTTTGTGTGTGTGTGTGTTTCCAGAACATGCGTGTTCGTAGTGTGTGTGGAGACACCTACTGCACCAAGAGCGGTAAGAAGTTCACTGGGCAGGTCCAGGAGAAGTTCATGATCATTGACTGTGAGGAGGTCATCGCTGGCTCCTACAGGTGAGGAGGGAAAACACACGCGCAAACACGTTCACGCCAATACAGTCTGCGAGCACACACGCAGTCTGAACACTTTCTTAAGCAGAGCTAACATGACTAGCGGCTAGCGGCTCAACATGTAGCTAGCGGACCAACAAACCATCAATCATAACGGGCAAGCAAATTCTCTCATGAGCTCACTCTGTGCTCTACAATGCTAGCATTGTGTGTCTGGCTGGCTGTGTAACTGTCGACCGGGAGTTATTTGAAACTGTTTTCAGAATACCTGAGCAATGCCTGTAATTACGGCTAAACACCCAATAACAGGGGAGGCGATGAGAGAAACACCATGAGAGCAGTTGTGTGTGTGTGTGTGTGGGTGTGTACTTATGGTGCCACCCATGTACAGTATGGACACGTACACCCACAATGTCAGTGAGTTTAATTGTGTGTACATGCATGATGCTTATTTATTGTGCATCTGTAATGTTTTTGTGCACTTTACTGTGTGTGTGTGTTGATATCGTGGTGAGAAACATGACTTTGAGCCATTCTCATCTAAAGAGATTTGTCAAACAGACTTTTGAATGGTGTTGATGTCAGTTGGTCACCTCTGTCTTAAGGTCTGCTGCTGCCCTGCTTTGATAATAATCTATCTGATTTATTGACACAATAAGGAAGGTCAGGATTTCCTTATGGTAGCAATTTATTATTTATTGGATATCTAGTAATAAAGGTTTCAAAGGACATAAATATTTATTACAATTACAATCATGTCGTTTAGCAGATGCTTTTATCCAAAGCGACATGTGAGTACAATTACAAGCATTAATGAACAGGTAGGGGTTTAGGCATCTTGCTTAAGAATACTTACAGGTAGGCCGGGCTTGTTAGGGATTGAACTCACGACCGTTTGTCTGAGAGTCAAAAAACACCACTGACCTCATTCTGAACAGTGGCCTATCCGTCGATATCCTTGAGCAAGATACCTAACCCCTACTGTACCGTACCTGCTCGTAAATTATTGTACTAGGCTAACAAAAATGTGTTTGGTAAATTACGGGATTATAGTCCAGACATCATTTATGAAACTTTAGGATGCATTTACTGTAATTAGATTTTGTCTAGGTGTCATTAAATTATAAGCTTTCAAAATTTGCCTTCAAATGTGCTTGCGTGAAGCTGTGTACAAGGACATAATAAGAGTAATGGCTATATACGCAAACACCTTAGCATGGTTTCTATATATGACATTTAACATATGGCTACTGTGCGTGTATAAAGTATTCAGACAAAATTCCATTGTGTGTGTGTGTGTGTATGTGCATGTGTGTACCATGACATTCGTGGGTTATTGTATACAAATGTACAGTATGAGGCAACGTTTTATTTAACCAGGGAATATGTGTAATAATATACACAATGAAATACTTTATTAATCCGTACAAAGATGATCTATTTATCTTAACATGCTATGTGCCCTTGGAGCTGGTTTAGTCTCTTGCTCAAGGACCTCAGAAAAAGATGGATTCCTTTGCTGCAGAACGCATAACCCATCTACAAGGGTGTCCTTGGTAACTCATACTGGTGCATATGCTTCATGCAGCTGTGTTGTAATTGATGGGATCTGTGGAATTGGTGGTGGCTGGTAATACGATGTGTAGAGACAGGTATGCAGTCTGGAGTGACATCAAAACAAGTGTTTTTGTGGAATTTAAAGGCGAGGTCAGGTTTAAAGGCTGTCACTGTGCCAAGTTTCTCTGAAAATCGTTGCGGTCATTTTGTTGTTTCCTATTGAATAGAAATGTAATGGGATACGTTCATACTTTACTTTGGGATCAAATTTTATATAATGCATTTCACATGTATAATCATTGAAAGAAAATTGACTAGTTGCATTTTTTGCTCTTTGGGCCTAAAGCTTAAATATACTAGGCTAAATCATGTGCAAAATTATACTATACCAAATTGCTAATTATATTGCTAATAATAATTTATATTTCAGGTCTATGAACTTGAATACTGTGAAACCACCTTCTCACATTAACATTGCTTATGAACATCGTATCAGCTCAGTATTTTAGACTTTAGTGGTTAGTTTATGGCTTTTACTGTCAAATTCATATTTATTGCCAGCCTTAAAACAATTACCATAGTGGACGCTTTATATGACAACTTTATATTATTTATATTATTAATATTATAGCTGTTATAAAAGTTAGGTGTGCTCTGGAGAATGTTGAATAGTTTTGTCAAGCAGATTCGCTGCTGAGAAGTCGTTACTTTAAATAGTGTTGATTCATAATCAACAAATAGTTTGTTTTTATGTATCCCATCCTTGGGTGTCATATTTCATTGAAGACAACCCACAGCTTTAAAGAAGTATTTGGATGACTAACCAACCCTGCCTCTTATCCGTGCGAGGCACGGCTTTTATTCACACTTCCACAAATAGTTCAGCATACACATGGGTCTTAACAC